>BMAO01013250.1:0-14814 GCA_019973975.1 Trichonephila clavata | reverse complement strand
CCACCAATGCATACAAATATTTTAATTCAATTATGCATATACAAAGGCTATATTTATTTTAAAATTTGCTAAAAATCTCTATTAAATGGCAAAAAGTAGAAAGCAAAACAAAAACGTACTGAGAATATTTTAAAGCAATATTTTGTTTAAAAAAATATTGTAGCATAGTAAGCCCTCCATATTACTTCATTTCTTGGCTTTGAAACAGCTTTTGGCCAAAAGGCATTTCATTTCAATTAATTTTTCAAAAAATTAAATCCATTTTAAATTTTACTCTTTACAGCCTTTTGCTGGAAAGAAAAAGTTCAAATCTTGTTTAATGCTCGTTGATCTTCAGGTGATTGTCTCACAGGTGCAAATGTGCCACAACCCCTTTCGCGTGTGTTCGAAGAAAAAGCCCCCCCTCCCTCCAAAAAATGATGCCAAAGATCCTCGTCACCTTCCGAGCCGACCCTTTAAACTCTCTGGGTGGGCCTCTTTCACGCCCCCAATAATCTGGATTGGCGAGCGTAGCGGATCTGAACACGGCTCTCCTCGTCTTGGTCCCAACTCCATTGGTCCTTGAGACAATACGCCCTGTGTAACTGAGATCAACTACGTCCCCGTACCTCGTGCGCCTTATGGAGGGTCTATCAATCGACCTGTTATTTTGTTACTGAGGATACCCTGCATGATATGTCTTTTTCACAACCGACTGACATTCTTTCATTCAAGTAATTCGCGGCCCACATGTGCGAAGTAACGAAATAATGGAAATTGTTTAACAGGAGTGTTCCTTCAAATCGTTGTGACTAAAAACATATGGGTGTCGAAGAATGAGGAGATGTGGTTTTATCAAGGGGTTTCTAGAATCGGTTCAACATCTTTTAGCCCCCAGGCATGAGGAAGAATACACGGTCTCTTTTTGAAGAATACAATGTCCCTTATCTGGGCATTCTACTCACCCCCAAACAAGCATTGTCGTAAAGTGTTCGTCTAATGAGACGATGGTACAATACCTTAAAATATTTAAAAAACAACAATGAAACAATCATTATTTTTGATTAATCCCATTTTGTCCTATTAAAATTTTCATCAAAATATTCAAAAACAGTGTTTATCAAAACTTCTCGATTCTCGCCTGTACTCTTTAGCCCTTACAAAAAAAATTCTTGTACTCTCAAAAAACGGTGTCTGTCAACAATGGACTAAATTCATGTGACGTCATAATCACATGATAATTTTAAACCACGTGTTTTTAGCCAATCAAGTTCAAAAAACACATGTGACGTCATAGTCACGATAAATACAATTATCTATTTTCAGCAAATCGGTTCATGCACTTCGTTGTTGCCAAATTACGTTTAAAAAAAAATTTTAAATTAATATTTGTCACTTTATTTAAAAGTACATGTATAAAACAAGACTATTTTTCTTTAATTTTATAATCTTTTTGCAGAATTTAATTTTATAATCTTTTTGCAGAAATTTCTTTTTATAGCTCTTGAGCATCTTTACCCAATTATGCAATTTGAAATTTTACCTAAGTTTTACAAATAGAATAAAAAGTACGAGCTATATATAGTTTATTGTCCGTTTTGAATTCAATGTAGAACACGTGTTTATATTATCATGTGACCGTCATGAATTTAGACCATTATATATTAGGACTGTCTCTGTTTGCGATGTTAAATGTGTGAAAATATATATTTGAAGTTAAATCATTTCAAATTTAAAGAGTTTAACGATTAGCATGAAACGGTTACAGACAAACGAAAACTATTTCTGAAAATGTTTAAGTTGCGTTCCAAAAACTAGGTGATTAATTATCACCTTAGACTGTTCTTAAACTGTGGTCCGCAGACCCCAAGGGTCCACTGAGATTCTCTCGTTTACAGACATTTGAAAGGCCTCGTAGAAAAATTGAAAGATGTGCCATTCTAGACTCTAGATCGTTAATAAGCCCCCAATGAAAAACTCTACTATGACTGCATTTCGATCAAGAATATTAATCCAGTTTTTTTTATTATTTGCAACTGTATAGCCATTACTACAGCGTAATATCTTCAAAAAAAAAAGAAGAAGAAGAAACAAACATGTGTGCAAAGATTAAGAACTTTGTTATTTCAATTATTTGAAGAACACTATTTATTTATTTGTGAAATTAGTATTTCGTAGTACTTTTAATTGGGCGCTTACTGCTTTCTTAAAGAAAAAAAAAATTTTTTTAAATTTATATAAGCAGCAGAGGTAGTCTTTGGATTACCAAGGAATCTTTAAATGACTCAGCCATGTATTAGGAGTCAGGGAGGGGTGTTCAAAATCTTAAGGGGCCGCGATGTCAGATTGATACATAAACATGACATTCCCAGGGATACCAATTCCAGGGGCGATGATCGAGAGTTTAAGAACCCGGCTCCGGTGATTTAGAGGTAGCCCAAGGTTATGGGTTCGACCCGTTAGGAGTCGATAGATATCCTGGATGCGAAAATTATAAACACGCATGTCACATTATTCTGGCGTGTTAAAGATCCTTTGAGTATCAAATTGGCTCTGGGTACTCTCGGCCAAATTAAATCACGGCAATATTTATCATCCGACGCGAGAGCTTAAAAAAAATTAATTCTAGCGTCCAAATTTGGTAATGAGACCGCCACTAGATGGTGCCACCATGAAATGGCTCTCACATTTGGGACTTGCCGTTCTGTAAAGACTAAGTTGCTGAAATACAGCCCACTGGGGAAAAAAATTTAAGAACCGCTGCCTTAGAGGACTGATTTTTTGGTTAATATTTATAATTTGGGGAACTTCTTATTAATTTATTTATCAAATAATTGTGGTAAGAGATTTTCTAGCGTAATGTGAATACCATTATACCAGTGCTTCCCAAACATTTGCGACCCAATATTCAATCATGATTTCCATCACCTCCCCCCTCCATACAATAACAATGTATTGAATTCAATAATACTCTTCTTTGACACTAAAACTGCAATACGACTTTAACCACTCAAGTACAGCAGGCGTATACAAACGTTCAACTCAGCCAAAGCGTTAATTACCTCGGAGTATATATACGTCTTTCTGAAATCTGATTTATGAATTCCTTTTCTCCCCCTCCCCCAATACATCACATACGTACGCCCACGTGGAAAACGGTGGCCTGGGGAGCGAATTGTGTAATTTTAATCGGCAGTTAAGAATTAATTATATACCGTACAAATTATCAAGATAAGTGTTAGTTTTTGTATATAATTTTGTATATGACTAGCCCAGGGGTCACTGGTAATTATTAAACTTGTTCTTAACTTAGTATTGTTAAATTAATTATAAAATACATTGTGCGGTACTGATACATTTATAAGTGTATTATATCAGTGTAAATGTATGTTTTAGGGATTGTGTGTTTACAGTTTGAGGGATGCTGCATTATACTGAAGTTCTTTTATTGGTGTGCCATAAGAAGTAGTTAGTTGCATTGCAAAAGTAATAAAAGACCAGAAATGTGTGATATTTTGGAAGCTAATAAAAATTCAAACCTCTGTGATTGAATATAACAGAACAAGGATTATAACAGACAAAAATAGAGATTAATTTATGAAATAGAATAAATGTAGATTTCAGAGTACTTATAGATAAATGTGTATTTGCTTTCTTGCACCTTAAATAAAAATATGCCACGAAAGTCCTATTGTAGGTTCAAAATGTACCATAAGGTTAAAAAAATTAAAGCTCTTATACTCTAAATACTGGATTCCCAACCTCCACATGTCATTTTGTCATGTTTAAAGCATTGTTGCATTAATAATTAAAGAGTAAATATAATTAAATGCATAAAAGCAAATAGAATTTCCATTCATTGATACTATTGAATAAATAACGAAAGGGATATTATACCTATCGTTTCCAAAAGACCTACATAATGTAAGATGTATACTGAGTGAATGTTAACGAGGCGCACTATTCAGGTTTTGGAGAGCTTTTAGCGACGGACCTCGTAATTTTGAACCATGGTCAAGTGACGAGGATGACACCTGAGAAGATATATACTGAAGAGCCAGAAAAATGGCACAGAAGCTAGTATGCAAATAACGAGACATTCAATCAATCAGCGCGACGCGATGAAATCGGACAACAAATGTCTGGCAAAGCTGTTATTGTTTCCTGCTTCTAGAATGGCGGATTATCATTACGTTTATCGTCAACAGATTTTGAATACGGCGTTATAGTTGGAGCTTGAGACAGGGCCATTTTTAATGTCTCCAGCACCCTAGACACTTCAAATTTTTACACCCACCCCACTATTTCCAGCGCAGCCCCCCCCCCCTCTTCATTCAGTGCTTGCCAGTGTTTTGGTTTGGGACGAATTTTCCCCCTTAACTCTCTTACTCTGTTCTTTTTCTTTGCTCTTTGGAGAGTCTTTCCTTTATCCACCACCTATGGACCCGCCATATCCTAGACTGTAATCGTAAGTAAAGGATAGTGGCATGGTTGGACCACTCTTGCTCATTTCTTACCTTACGACCACGGACCACTCACCCACCCTTTTGTAAATTTTTACAGTAAATTAATGAAATCGTTCGCATCTACAGTATAGAGTATACATTATTGTATAAACTGTCTTTCCAACTTATTAAAGGTCTTTTTCATTGATTTACTATCTTTTACTTTTAGACATCCTTATTTTTTGTTGAGTCACTGTCATTGTATTTGTAAAACAAAGGTATTTTCTTAAGCTTTGGATCATTGCGAAATCATTCATAACCTCATTGTCACCAATTTCTATGGTAAACACATTCTGATTGCACAGCAGCATGAAACTGTTAAGTTTTTCATTTGGTACACAATACATCTCATTTAAGTCTTTACTCTCTCAAGGCAGAAATGATTCTCTCATAACTCGCAAGTTGGTGGTACGTTCACTGTAATTTTTATTTTTTTCGCCTTCTAATTTTTTGCACCCTAAGGCACATGCCTAAGCGGAAAAGCGGTCCTGGCTCAAGAGATGGGAGACAACATCTCCGAGATAGCGATGGCATTGGATTTTCGTATGTGTCCAGTCCTACAGTATATCGTGAAAACTTAGTATTTGGTTGTCATCAAATCTTCGGCATTGGTGAGGCTGGAAAACAGCTTGAACGAAGGCGATTATTGACTACTGATCGTTGTCCTAGGGCATGGCAAACACACGGCCCGCCAGTGCCTATTTTGCAACCCACCAAGACCTTTTCAAAAATTTTAAAAATATCAAGCTTTTAACGATTTTTTTTTCCATTTTACAATGGATTTGAGGCGAATTTTTTTATAAATATATTTATAAAATATAAATGTATCAGTTATCTATATTCTTGTTTTAAAAGAAATTCTATTTTCTATAATAGAAATGATCTTTGCATTAAAGATTATTTTTTTATATATATATTATTGAAATTTTCACTTAATTTTACAATAATTAATTTATTTTTATAAAAATCTTAAATGCATTTAAGTATATTATTCACTATTAACCGCAAACACATACAGCTCGAAACCATTTACTGCAGAGTAATTTATTAGTGATTTCTTAATTAAAGCAGCGGAAGTATTATGCAGCACATACAAAAAAAAATATTTTTTTTAAAGTGAATGTTTTAGTCAAAATACTGTAGTTACCAGAGTTGATGAAACAGCCGTGAATTTGAGAAATCAACAGAATTTAACAATATCAGCATTTTAAGCCCGCTGTATTGCAAACGATGAAAGTAGAGATTTTCTAATTATCGTTCAACTGAACGTTTTTATTCGTGGATACGATGTTAATTTAAAAAATAATTCAAAACTTTTAGAAATCACTCCTATCCATATACAGCCACTGTAGCTGATATTTTTGATGCACTTATGGAAGTTTTGAAGAAGCATAAGTTACCATATTGGAAAAGTTGGTTTTGCAAATGATGGTATTACAAAGGAGTTGTAGCAAGATTGAAAGAAACATACAAACAGCGCAGTAAAAATAATTTTTAACGTTTTCTTTGTAGTTCTCAGCAAGTACTACGCTCAAAAGATTTAAATATCTCTCTCGGACATGTTTTAAAAATCATCACTAAAATCGTAAATTATACTTCAGCACATTTGCCTTATTTCTCGAAGATGTAGAAAGTGAATACACACCGACGCACCATTTACAGGGAAGTTCGATGGCTTCTGAGTCATGAGGTGTTAAAACGATATGTTAGGTGTTAACCCACATCCCGGATTTTTGAATATTTTTTTTCTTTCACCAAGCTAGGTGATAAGATTGTCAAGGTACTTAACCTTTTTTAATTTTAAAACAAGATATTGCTATATTAGTGATCGTTAGTTATCTGGGACTGGTAATTACTGTTCGAAATTATCTATTGGTATATATATATAGTAAGCTTTTTGTCAATCCTGCTAACAATATAACAACGGCAACTGAGCCCTTTGCATCATTTCCACACTTAACTGCTAATTGATAGCTACGTTGGAGTGCCGGTTGCTTAGAATGAGCCTTGAATTGTGAGTTCAAGAAAATTCGATTGCTGCAATGTTTGAATGTCCGAAATATGAGAATATGTAACTGCGAGTAAAGAAGTATTCAATTGACGGTAATGAATGAAGATGCCTTTGAAAGTAGATTTCACATGATGGGAGTTAGGACATGAGGAAAGATACGCATATGTCAAGCAAAAGATATCTGAGAATATTTGAAATTTTGATTGTTACATGATATTGGTTTGAACGGATTATGAACGAATTTGTAGTAAAATAGTAGCGAATTAACAAAAATACAGTGCTTGACTGGTATAGGTTTTGTCAAAAGATTTGCATGAATTATTATCTTAAGAATGTTCGTAATATCTTTTTAAAAAACGGAATTTTACAAAAATTAGTGTAAGTTTTAAAATTTCCAATTTGTCTTCTTCTAGCATCAATTTCCAAAATGTTCCAAGTTTCGTTTTCTTAGACGCTAACTTTTTCACGGAATTGTTCCATAGCTTTAAAAATTACCATTTTTTGTCCAATGGACATCTTATTATCTTTAGAATGTCATTAATTTCGTATTTTTAGAAGCTAAATTTTAAATGATTTTTTTTTCTTATAGTCGTGAGATTTTCTCATTCGGACATAATGTCATGTTCTCCCGGTGTTGACTTAGAAAGAAGCACGTTGGCGCGATTCGAAAAAATTCTTCACCAAAGGGTGGGCAATTATAAGATGAAAACGATTCTTCAAATTGCAGGACGAAATCATCAATTTTCGTGGAAACAAAAAATTATGAATTTGCTAAATTAAAAAATGGACGATGGATAAAGAACCTGGCTTTTTCATTTGAAATTACAAGTCATTTCAATCAACTTATTCTTAAGCTTCATGGAAAAAATCATGTTGCAGCGCTATTTGATAATATTAACGCTTTCAAACAAAAAAATTATTTCTTTGGTGAGGACAAATTAAAAATTTTCAGAATATGCTTACCAAATTAAATTGTTTAAAACGGAATTCGATCAAAGATTTTGATTTTAAAAGCTGCGAATTACACATTTTCGTCGTTTTAATCCCCCCCCCCCTAAATATCGATATTAAAATCGTTCATAAAAACTAACAAATGGAATTATTTGAAATCCAATATGATTCTTTGTTTAAGCAAAAATGTATGAAAATTAAAATTCCAGATTTCTGTACGTATTTATCTGTAGACAAACTCATGAATCCTGCATATTTTTTTTTTCAATGGGACTGCGTATTGGTATTTTAAACATAGTACATTCCCCAGGAGCTGGTATCACTTTTTAGCGCTGCACCATAGAGGTGATACCAATTACAGCAAGCAATTTTGACGCCCAGTTTTCTTCATAGAGGGAGGCACCTGAGCTCTTGGCGATGCGAACCAGCACTAGGATTTAATTTTGCCAGGAGCATACAATCCAAACAGACACTCTAGGGATTTTTACATGCCACAAAATCATACGACATGGCCGCTGTCGATTTTCTGCATCATGAAAATCCACCGACTTGGGCCGGGGTCGAACCCGCAACCTTGGGTGCAGAAGGCCAGCGACAAACTAACCACGCCACCCAGCCGGCTAATCCTACATATTAACAATATCTTGTTAATTCTACATATTAACAAAATATTGTTCAATTCGGTGAAGCATGAGATGTGAGCAGTTGGCGTGATATATGCGACCTCAGATATTGAGGATGTCTCTCTAAGGTACCCGACCCCAACAGGAGACACAAGTACGTTAGCACCCTGTCCAATCATCTACACCCATTCAACTCGATTGTACATTCAAACAATTTCAGCAGGACCAGGTGACACCTCCTACGTCGAGTTTCTACCGAGTGCCTCAATGAACACTCTTCTAACTTCAGAATAATTCTCTCGGCCGCCTAATTATTGAATATTTGAGATGTTTTGTACCTTGCTGCGCAAAAGAAAACACTATCCGCTCGTGGAGGTGAATGAGTAAATTGCCTCCAGAATACTTTCAGCATTAGTCGAGTCCATATCCTGTCATGTTGCAGCCCATCTGCGAGCTTGTTATACTTAAAGATAATGAATTAGAGATATAACAATGTATATAACAAAGCTAAAATAAGCATCTTTTATTTTTAAAAAATAATCATTCAAAGTTACAGTTTTGAACACTGTACACAAAATAAATAAGTAGCAATATTGAAAATACAAACATTAAAATGACATTTTAAAACATTTATTTCTTATATTAATAACACCTTAAAATTACAAAATATTCTTAAAATTGTAAATAAGGGCACCTGAATGATGTTCTGATAGTTATGTCAAGTATCTTTACCACTCGTGAATTACTTAAATCATGTGTGCATATGTTTCCGTAGATTTAAATTTTTAAATAAAATCCTTTGATTGCAGATCAAGTTAAAAAACACTTTACAAGTAAAATATCGGAAATATTATTTCAAAAGGTAACTTCTTTGATACAATTAGCTATCAGTTTACTGCTATTCTTTGTCCAGTATGCTGAATTATGAGCTGGCAATGAAAAAAAAGCATGAAAAAATTCAAAATTAATTATACATCACTTCCATGCAATACACAGTACTGAAATCATTTCAACTGTGGCTCTATTGTTTTATCATTGTATGAAGAAAAAAAATTTTAAAAATTGATTAGCAAGGATTTTATATATTTATCAACACTTTCAAAAACAAATCATCCAAACTTAATGTATTAACAGCAATTAAATTCATTCAATGATTACAACCACATATATATACTCTAAAGATTTTGAAAACTAACTCTCACTGAGTTTCACATTTAACTTAGATATATGACAGTCATAATTTTATAACTAATATGAGGATTAAAAATCAACAGTTAAAATAAATCGATAAAGGAAAGTCAATAATATTCCACCTTATTAAAATCTTAGAACTGCCACTACATGGTTATCAGAAATGAAGACCCGATTACAAAATTTAATAATTCCCATATGAATAAACAGAAAATTATAATTAAAATGTCATTGTAAAGATAAAATATGAATTTTTTTTTTGTATGTAATGTTTCTTGGTGCAAAGAAAAATTTGCCTTCACAAATGTTTAATGTGACTTCCTTTAGTCATGTATAAAATCATTGAGAACCTGGTTGCCCTGGACTTTTGCCTTTACACAGGCATCCAGTTTCCTGGAACTGATTATACCATCTTCTTATACTCTTAGATGTCGGTACATTTCTATGGTACTTTCTCCAAAATTCACGCTGAACCATGATTGCTGACAGACTTTTTGCAAACGAGAGCACACAAAATGCCTTAAACCATTGCAATGCCATTTCCATTCACAATTACAACATTGCTGCCACCTATTTGACAAAGACAATGCTACAAACTCAAAATTTCATATTTTATCTGAACAATGACATGTTAATGATCATTTTCTGTTTATTCATCAGGGAGTTATTAAATTTTGTAAGAGGGCCATTCATTTCTGATAACCCTGTATAACCAAAATTACCGAGAATTTGAAAAACAAAACAATAATAAACAATCTCACAGAAAAACAAGATAAAATATATAAACATTGCAAATAATTTTTTTCAAAATATGATTAATTTTTTTCATTACAGATTTTGATTGAATATAAAGTTCTTATTTATAGATATATAAATGTGACACATTCAATCCAAATGTTGAATGAATAACCAAAGAGAAAAACCAACTTATAAAGCTGTATTACAATTAACAGTTATATTTCAAAGCATAACATGTTTATAAATATAATTTTCCTCAGGCAAGATGTTTATTCAATAAATTATATTGAGAAACAAAAATTTAATAATTCTTCGATGGTTATATATCAGATATTAGAGGTTGGGGCTTCAGAGCAACTTTCCATATTTGTGTGTTAGGCCTCTCACATACAATTCTTTTAATAAATGTAGATATGTACAGCTCTTAAATTTATAAGTTGGTTTAAATAGTGCAAGAACTATATTTGGCTAAGTTGCGTAAACATTAATTTATGAAAAAATAAAGACATGTCTGCATAAATGCAAGAAAGGAAAGTATCAATAAACAAGAAAAAAGAAATATAGGATGGCAAAGAGAAATAGGGTATCCTTGGGCCATATCACAATTATTAACAAGCCTAAAACTCCATGAGAAAAAAAGAAAAATCATTCATGAGTTAAACCGTAATACAAGGTATCCCTCCGATTTAGAGATATTTTTTGAACAACGGTGAAATAAAGATTTTATTCTGACAAACTGTCCTTTAGATTAATTTCATTTTGAATGCCAATTCAATCAGTTTCTCTATACATTTAGAGAAATGTATAGAGAATGTCTCACAATAATCAATTCTTTTATACTTTTACTTATACATTTCTTTAAAAAAAATTCACAATAGCAAAAGAAAAATTGTATCACTATGTCCTCTAGTTCATTGAAAATTTTCATAATGGCAAAGCAAATACAAAGTATAAAAGTACAAAAAAAATTACACATAAAAACAAATATAAAAGCGACTTAAGTCATTGCCTCAAAAGTTCTCAAGCATACGAGTGGAATGTTGTTTCAGAGTCAACAGCATTCTTGCTATAGAAAAGTAGTCTACATCTTTCAACATGTCTTTCCGTGGTCATTTGGCAAAGTTTTAGAGGTAGGCCTTAAGGTTGCCTTCAGTTAATGTTAAAGCATAGAACCAGAATTTGGAATATTACTTCAGATATTAAAGTACTCCAACATTATTATATTCTGGCTTCACTATCCTGTACAGAATAACTTACTTTATCATGTTCTAAATTTTTATTTGAGTTCATGTATTTTTTCTGGTATAAAATGTGTTTCCAATTTTTTCTCTTATACCATAAAGCTGAATGTGCTATCCTTTTACATGTTAAAAGAAAAAATTAACTATTCATGGTATATTTTGAAATTTTAAAAATCCTACATTTTAAACAAATATATTAGTTTCAATGTCACAAATTTTCATGAAAATAGAAGCATTTTTCTGTACAAAAATGTGCTTCGCATTTAGTTCAAGCTCTTATACATTTGGCAAAAACAGCCTTAATATTCTACAAAGGAAATACTGATGGTTTGTAGCAATTTAAATACTGGCAACTCATTTTTCTGAAAATTGGGCTTCTATTTAATACGAGGATAATATTACTCCAAGTTGGCGATACATAAAGAAGAAGACTAAAGTAGAACCCAATAAAATAAATCCTATACCTTAAATTATGCTAAACCCATATTTTTCTAATACCAATTACATTCAAAAATTTAACAAATTGAGATTAACAATTGTTTTAATAAATAACAGAATAACAATGACAAATTTGAACTGACTGGTTTTCCATCTCTTCTCAATAATAATGAAAGACATAGGTTTCATTAACATTGCACTCTAAATACATGGTGTTTCTAAATGAATATTGGAGTTTTAATACTTTATAATATTTATTACATGTGACTCTTACAAGTATAACTCATACATTGAACGAAAGGGTAACTGAAACAGATTTACCAACAAGCTTACAGATGCTCAATGTGAGCCCCACATAACACACTTCAAGTCGATAGGCAAGTTCAACCCAAACATCGTTCCCTGTGTCTGAGTTAATTCTTGCAACAGCTGCTTCAATCCTGTGCCTTAAGTCTGTAAGGTCAGCTGGTAGCAGAGGTACATACACACAATCCTTAATGAGCCCCCAAAGATAAAAATTACATAGCATCAGATCAGGCGAATGTGGAGGCCATGCGAAACAAGCTTTATTGTGAGGCCTTTTGTGGCCAATACACATTGGTAGGGTACAGTGATGTTCAATTAATTGCATATTGAGAGATGCCAGTGATGCAGTGCACCATTTTGCTACCAAATGAAGTTATCTGGTTCACTTTCTTCCAATTGAGGAAATAGTTATAGTTGTAGAGCATCAAGATAGGCTCCAAAGTTGGTTGGTTTTCGAAAAATGAAAGGTCCATAAATTTTCCGCCAAAATATGGCACAAAAAACATTCAATTTAGGCGAGTCTCGTTGCTGACAACTGAACTTAATATAGAATGTTTACTGCACAGTAATAGCAGATTCTGTCTTTGCAAAATGGAAAACACAAAACGCTTTCTGTTTACTAGTCGTCATTTTCCCCCAGCACGCTGATCGGCAGGAAAGGGGGGGGGGGAATTAACAGATGTTTCACACACATGTGCACATAAGCGAGCAAACAAAGATCATTCATTCTATGCATGAATCATACTTATAAGTTACATGCATTAAATACTATAAAGTGTTCAAACTCCAATATTCATTTCAAAACAACCTTTTAAATAACAAATCTAGTACAAGCATGAAAACAAAAACATAGAAAAGAATTAAAATACTATAAGCATTAAATTCCATAAAAAAATAAGCCATGAAATCATATTCTTTACAGGTAAATATTACACATCCTCATTAACAACATAATTTATGGCATGCATTGCAGACAGCTCTTGTTATGCCTCTGGGTCTAAAAAGCTACAACATATTATCTTTTTGAAATCATTTTAAATATTTATTGTATTTTTTTGGTATTTTATACCTAAGAAATATTTACATAAGCACCAATGACTTTTTTTTCCAGATTTATTCTGACTCAATCAGTCCTGCTCTTTGATAAAAAAAAAAAGCATATTCTTTATGCATATATGTCCCTTGGTCTGATTAAAATCTAATTATAAACATCATTTGAGTACATATCCCATTAATTAATATTATATTTTGGAATCTATCAATATTACTTTAAAATATTTTGGTACTTATGTAATAGTGTCACAGCAGCAAAATTTGTGCCAGGTGAATCATGTCAAGATATCAAAACAACAGAAAGATCCTGTTTGTTTAATTAGAAAAACAATTCCAATTAGTCAAATTTTGGTGGAAAATTGTGTGATTCGGGATTACATAATAACCAAATTAGTGCAAATATGGCTACAGTGACATTAATACATAAGTGCCAATAGTTCTTAATTTTTTAATGATACATTTTTTTTTCTATTAAAATGGATCAAACCCGTTGCACCCAATGTTTCAACATGAACAATCTGTTTAGTATCAATCCCAGATACTCTCCTTTGCATGCGACGAGACACAATCGTCAACATTGTTCCCAAATCGAAGTCATGGTAATGATTTGACACAACATTTACCAAATCTTCACACAACCAACTTCCTGTCTCATGATCTTTCCAAGATCTATGATTAGGAAGTGTGGAATGGACAATTATAATATCAGTAAATGTAGAAATAGAATTAGTATTTAATACACTAGAATCGTTTGAAAAATCAGATGCATCTGGGGAACTTAATTTTTCAAGGAGGTTAGTAGTATCTTTACTGTCAACAGTTTTAACTTTCACTCCATGATCGTCGTGATTTCCACGACATGCTTGAAAGAAAAATATTTTTGGCTTACCAATCAATGATTCACAATTTTCATTATTGAACATTTCATATATATCATCTAAATAAATTTCTTCATGATCAGTACCTAGAATATAATCACGGTTTTTATAACGACCTCCATGAGATAAAATATAAACAACACAAGAATCAACAGTTTCAAAACCTGGTTTTTTTGAAAATTGTAACAAAATCGAAAACATTTCAAAGGCTTTTTTATTCCATTTAATTGTAACTTTATAACCTAATTGTTTTTCGAAAAGGATTTCTAAAGCATAGGCATCTACTTTTGAGCCTCGTCTATTTTTTGTTTCATCTTCAAATATTTCATTTATTATAATCAAGCAATAACCAACTGGTGTAGAATCCATTTTGTAATAAAACGGCTTCAAAGATTTTACATCATGAGGCTTTTCGAGCATCTCAGCAATTTCTTGATAGCCAACTTTTTTAAGAATAACAATAAACGTTGAAAATGCATGTGGACCTCTACTACATAATTCATCATAAAAATTTAATGTACTATTTACGTCAAAAATATCTTCCAACATCGCCTTTGTAAACAATTTAAATTCTTTCAGCAAATCTATTATTCTGCTTAAATCAATTTTTTCAGACAAAGCAGATTTGTAATCTTGAATAATTTGTCGACTTTTTGGATCCATTGATATAAACAGCAAAAATCAAATGTTAAAACAATATTAATTGAAATCGAACAATTTACATACTATATAAACCAGTTTCGATATTTTCTTCTCAAATTGAATAAATTACCCATTAATCATGGCAAGCTCTATCAATAAAGCTAAAGGATAACATCAAAGATAGGGGATGATGATTTCAGCAGGGTTCATGTTCCCCGATGATCATTCAACCTTGTATATGTGATAGTTGGGTTTTTG
>BMAO01013248.1:0-16948 GCA_019973975.1 Trichonephila clavata | reverse complement strand
AGTAGAATTATCTTCAGTCCCTGTTCTTATTGAGCCCTATGATCAACAAAAAGACATTCGGGCAGTAGTGGAATATTCACCCGACTGTCGCCATCACACAATTTGGCAACCAAGAGTTATGGTATAAGGTGTCATTCCATTGTATATCCAGAATTTTTCGGTTGCTCTTCGTAAAATCTTCACAGTACGGCGGTACTTTGACCAGATTATATGCCCGGTAAATTCACAATTCTTTTCACGAATCCCTCAGATTACATTTCAACAGGATAATACAAACCGCACTCTTTCGTTTGCTTGTCCGTACTTTTCCAACATCTTTTAACCGGCGAGATCACCTGATCCCATTAGAACACAATTAGAGTGTGATAAGCAGGTTTCTCCGACGGCCTGTGGATCGCACTAATTTAACTCATCAATTGGAATGTGCATGGTAAGCAATTCAGCCGGATAACAGGGCTGTAAATGGACCAAAAGTTGTTGATTTTTTGTTTGTTTGTTCATGTAGTTGTAGCTGTATTTCCTAAATAAAACATTCAATTCGTATTATACTGTTAGGGTTTAGTTTTCAGCACATGCACAACGCATTAAAAGGTTTTCGTTCTATTCGGTTAAATCCTTCGTAATGCATCATTTTTTGTTGTGGTTATTGATGTTCTTATCGTTATAGATTCCATGTACTGATAACTGTTTGTATTCATTTTTATAACAAGCGCATTATTAAAACTCTTATGTCTCAAAGCATATAAATCTTTTTTCCCTTTATTTTAAAAAAGGAAGACATTTTTCCCCTCAGTCTGGATTACTTAAGTTCAGTGACGCACAAAACTAATTTGGCCCCATCATTGCTATTGACAGGGCTGAAACACGTCTACCTCCAGAAATACAACCTCTGGGGAATTGGAAAACACAGATCTTCAGGATAGAAAAATGTATTTCTTTTCTATAACTTATATTTATCAGTTTTACGATTTCAAAACTCGATGAGAGTCCTAAGTTCCTTTTTCGGCAAAACTTTTCCCCTATAAAACAAAAATAGAAACTCAGTATATTGGATCAGAACACAAGATCGTTGTCACCAAGTTTTGATTGGAAGAAGACGTTTGCAACTTGCTTTATCTTTTCGTATTTTTCACCCACGTCTATCTATTTTTTAAAATCAAATTTAATTTCTAAATAGAAACAAGTTTTTCAGCTACATTAATAATTTAAGATTGATATTTAATTTTATTCTATTTTAATAAATGTAATTAAACTTCTAAACATCAGTTAAGCAACAAATAACTTGTACAATTGTGTAAGAAAGCAAAAATTAATGAACGTATATTTATTGAAAATCGTCCAGTAAATACAATGCATAAGTTTATTAGAACATATATGTGCCATAAATTGTTTCGCATAAATTTTTTACAATGTTCATCTTATATATATAAAGGAAAAAAGCGACTCACTCATCACGATATATCCAGAACTGTTAGACCTACAGACTTGAAATTTGGTAGGCATGTTTCTGCCATGGAGTAGAGATCCGCTAAGAACGGACTTTGTGAAAATAGAGCCTCAAGAGACGTTGCGAGTGCTTGAGGGGCATTGCAGAAAAATATTACCGTTTATAAACTGTTAGACTACAGACTTGAAATTTTGTAGGCATGTTTATTTTGTTTATTATAGATCTTTTAAGCGGATTTACGGAAATTAAATCCTACGAGGGAAGCGGGAAGTAGCTGGGACTTATTTATAAAAAAAAGATCCCGTTATCGAATTAATACTTACCGAATTGAAATTAGGTATGCACGTCATTTTGTGGCCTATCGATAAAAGAAATTCCCGGTTTTGAACTACTAGACCTACAGTAACGAAATTTGGTATGTATGTTTCTGTAGTTGAATTGAACGTGTTTGTTGAAACGGGTCTTGAAGAAATCGACACTCAAAGGCGGTTACTGGAGCTTATTGATAAAAAAAAATCCCGTTTTTGTTTTATTAGATTTAGACTTGAAATTTGGTAAGCATGTTTATTTTATTGAATAGAAATCCACTAAAAATGAGTTTTGTGGAAACCTACTTGGGAGGGAATTACGCGAGAGTAAATGGGAATTCTACTTTAATTTTGGAAATAAATTAAAAAAGTTCTGTCCTTTTTAAATCTAGAATTATAAGAATATTTTTCAATACAATCGAATTCTTAATGCTAAGATATCAATAATTTATATATATGTATGTATATACAGGGTGTCCAGCCTTTATGTGACCCAATAGCTAATTCCCAAACCGTTCAGTTTAGAT
Organism: Trichonephila clavata; assembly: GCA_019973975.1. NCBI lineage: Eukaryota > Metazoa > Arthropoda > Arachnida > Araneae > Nephilidae > Trichonephila > Trichonephila clavata. The sequence continues at coordinate 14,666 of BMAO01013248.1, read as the reverse complement.
ATGCACTTCCAATTTGAAAAATGTTTTAAAAAAGGTAAAGCATGTTTTTACGTGCTTTTCGAACAAAAAAACCCATTTAGAAAAAAATTACAAAAATTAATTTTTTATACGGTCTCCAGGTCCTATCACTTATATTTAGGAAAAGATGCAGTACACAAAAATAAAGTAAACACAAAAAGTTTTATTTTATTACGATAAAAACTGACCAAGTTATGCCTACATAAATTTGAAGCATCCAAGTTGCTCAGAAAAGGGGGTCGTATATAAATTGAGTTTAGAGAACAGTAATTCACTATCTACAGAAAGGGCAAAAGAAAAACATCATAGTAATATTAAAACATCGCAGTAACCATCATAGATTGACAATTTGCATTGCTGTATGGCAAACAATAAAAATTAAATTAAAGAAATACAAGTTGTACCGAAAAGATTAAAACAGCTTGTTTTAACAAATAGCAGCAAAATACTACAGGATTTGCTATTCAAATTATAGCATAAAGTGGAATGATGCGCCAATAATTAATCAGGGGCTTTATTATATCAGAATGACCAAATGAACTTAAATAATGGTGAAAGCACGAGACACAAGGGAATACGTTTATGACAACTCCCAGTTTTATACAAGCGTTGAACAGCACGGGCAATTGTACTGTAAGAGGGATGTCTTCGACTGGGAAATTTAATGGCATAAAGTCTTGCTGCCTCTCTCTTATTTCGATTACACTGCCCATAAAACAGTATCATTTCGCAGTATTCATTTGTATGCATCGGGTTCTCCCGCACTAGAATTCGTAATATTAGAATACGACTATATGCAATTGCAAGCTACTACTTAACAGATTTTTAACGTTCGTCATGATCAGCAAAAACGCTGCAAATCAGACTGAAACCGCAGCATGTAAGTCTATTTTTTGGAACTGCTTTTAAAATGTTTTCTTCGTCCAAAATATTTTATTTTTCTTATGTTTTACACGTACACAGAATAAATTTGATTTCTTAAGTACTCAATTCTTGTATTATTAACGTATGCTTTTAAATTTAAAGACAATTTACAAAAAAGCGACGTGCAAGAGCGAAAGTTTCCTAGCAGAGTTCCAACTAATTTCACTTTGGAGACGGCCCCTTACTAGCTTCTTGAAAATAGCAGAGAAAATGGATAAAAGATAGGATTTTCAAAGTTCCATAACTCGGCTAGTTTTTATCGTAATAAAATGAAACTTTTTGTGCTTACTTTGTTTTTGTGTACTGCATCTTTTCCTAAATATAAGTGATAGGACCTGGGGACCATATAAAAATTAATTTTTGTAATTTCTTTCTAAATGGGTTTTTTGGCTCGAAAAGCACGTAAAAACATGCTTTACCTGTTTTAAAACATTTTCAAATTGGAAGTGCATATCTAAAACGAACGGTTCGGGAATTAGCTATTGGGTCACATTAAGGCTGGACACCCTGTGTGTGCGTATATAAAGTATATATTTATATAACATTATGAAATACCCTGCGAAGTGGGCGATTAACGGCCAGTTATTATATAAATGTAATTTAAGAGTTATTTACACAAATAGACTTAAATCCAATATATGAATCACTAATAAGTATAAGCTTGACGTGGTAGCATATTCATCTCATAATGAAAGAAAATAACTAAATATATATTGATTCTACGTAAATACACATAAAAACATACGAACTTAAAATGCATAAAAATGCAAACACTTTAATTTCCTCAATCGAAAATAATGTGAATTATTACTTTTTATCTACTGAAAAAGAAAACATATTAAATTTATATCATAAACAAATATATAGTATGTTATAAACATATATATAGTATATTATAAACATATATATAGTATATTATAAACATATATATATAGCTTATATATTGCCAGGAAATGATTTAATTCGATTTTCTATTAATATCACCCTATAGCTGAATACTATTGACAGCGGACCCCTCGTAATTTTGAAATTCAAGTCAAGCGACAAAGATGACACCTATAATTTAATACTTTCCTTTCCGAACAGCACATCTTACCGCGTGAGCATTTCAGAGTTAAGTTCGATTTAGGGTGCTTTAGTTTCCATTTCAAACAAGATGCCTCTTTAACGGATTCAGGACTCTAACTCATGATTCGACATGATCATCATCAACCATGATATTTGCGACCAAGGTCTACCACAGTTATGGTAGAAATTGAAGACTTCCACAAGAATAACCATACACAAACGAATTATTTTTAGAGACGATTATCAATTCCGTTGATAGTAATTTTCGGTTAATTATTGAAATCACATTTATTGATTCCTTTTAATAAAGTCCTTAAAATAACACGACAATCAATATTTATTCGAAACTGCATTTCCATATATGTTAAATTATATGAAAACTTTCACCTGATTACACAAAACTGGTAAAATCAACCATTATTTTCTGTTTCGTATCACCTAACATCTGCACACGCCATCTATAAATATATCTCATATTAAATTTTCATTTCCATTCTGGCAATGTTTTTGATCAGGGAATAAATTTCGAATTATTAACTTCCCTCTTGTGTTCCTTTCCGCCTCCATTGAATTCATTCAGAAATTCAAAGAGGTGCATTTCACTCCATGAAGCTTTCATTGGTGGAAACAAAGCGAAATCCGATGTATTGAATGCGTCCCCTTCCCACGAATCTGCTCTATTATCGGAGCGATATCTGTTACCGGGATCTGCTCCGTAGGGATTACTAGCTAACCTTATCAAAAGGGAAAGCTGTAATTAGAATCCTGTGGCTTGCTGCGAAAGGCTATCAGTTTCACGAGTAGGCTTGGTCAGCAAGCAACTGCTCTCTATCTCGTTTATTTAGAGAAATGTAAAGTTATATTGATTCGAAATAATGTAAAAGGGGAAAAAAATGGAGAGATACAGAAAAATAAGCAATTATAATCATAAGGATAATCTTATACTGTTAATTTATTAAGAAGAGTAGAGCTAACCTCGATATATTATTGTTCTTTCCGAATTTGCACATACTGGATTCTCCAGAGGTGTAACGTATTCCCGCTTCGCGGGGGAAGGGCCAGGATTCTGAGGGACCCAAAGCCTTATAACGGTTATACAGCCCTTTGTAAGATCCAGCTTGGGACCCCAAACCTGATTTTGTAGGGAGGGGGCCCAAAATTTTCCGTTATGCCACTGGGATTCTCTCTACTTGTACCTATCTTCACATATTTTAAAGCAGGGGTGGGTAGATTTTTCCTGGGTGCGGGCTACTTCTAATTTTTTCAGGGTGTTGTGGTCCACCTAGTGGCGTAGATATGGTAAGGTAAGAAAAGATTTTACAATATTTAATATTACTTAAGGTATCCGACTACGTTGAAAATGCCATTTTCGGTCAAAAATCGCATTTCCTTTTTATTTTACCATTTTAAAGTTCAAGCAATTAGCTTTCTAAATCTGTCTTTGTTTTGTCTGTGCGATAATTAGAAAAAAAGTTACAGATGTTTAAAATATTTTTACAGCTGTCATTCGAAACCGGAAGTGGTGAAATCGAAACCGGAAGTTGTCTGTTTAACATGCTTTTTACCGATAATTTTTGCATTTTCAACCCATTATAATTTTAAAAACTATTTCTGACAATTTTTTTAATTATTTAATTGATGGGCAACAATTTCGATCTTTTAATTCGAATCTTGCGATTGGCAACATTTGTTTCTTCTGACCTCACATGTTTTTGTTTTGATTTGTGCCTTACGAATTTTGATCCTAAATTTCTTCTAAAAACTTAACTTTTTTCGATTTAATTGTACAATTTTTGATCGTTGATGGTTTCTAGACATTCTGCTTTTAAAAATTCAAGTTATAATGGTTCATAAAACTATAAAAATAACTTCTTGAAAAAACAGTGGACTGATAACAGTAGATTGGTAACAAAAACATTGGAAGTAGCAAATATTCAAACTTGTAATGAACAAAAACTGGATTCACTGAAGAATTTTTCACAGTGCAACGAATGTTTTAATTGAACATTAAGAGGTTATGGAATATTTTATTTAAATATTTTGGGAAGTATGTTTTTCTCAATTTGTGTTTCTTCAATTGTTTTGAGAAGAATCTGTACCTGCATGAAGATTACTTGTTTGGACTGACTTCTAATGTGACTTTAAAATGCTCCAAATGTACTTTTATTGTCAATTTTTCAGCTACTAAAAAGCTTAAAAACCAAACTTCAATTAATTTGCAACTTATTTGTGGAATGTGAGTTATTGGAAGATGACATTTGTCTGCGAAAAAGTTACGTGCTAAGCTGAATATGTTATGCCGTATGGCAAAAAGAGCATATAGACTTTGTGAAAGAAATATCTTGGCTGCTGCTACATCAACGGCTAAAGATGTCATGAATGCTGCTGTGTTGGTTGTAAAAAGCATTACAAAATGTTCCAACACGTCAATTGGAGAATGTGGAATATCCGTTGACGACAGATACATGGACATTCTTCCCTAAAAGTTTCTATAGAAACTTTATCCATCGCCACTGGGAAACTTCCAGATTAGGAAATTATGTCTAAGTTTTGTAGAATTCTAAATGTCTAGTCGAACATGCGTGTTCCTGCATTCATCTGGTATTTACTTCAATCATGGAATCTGTTTGTGCGTACAAAATCTTTGTGTGATTTTATACCACGAGATCTTAAAACAATGTTGATTTCTATGGTGTGTGATGGTGATTCCCAAGGATACATTTTAGTTAAAGATCTATTTGATGTCAACAGTGTCATAAAATGAGTGCCTAATATACTTCTAAGAAAGAGTGAGTATTCGGCAAAGAAAACTTAGAAAAAGCCAGAAAAACCTCGGTGGGAAAGAAAAACTTTCCAGTGTTATGATTAATAAAATTCAAAACTATTATGGCAGTAACACCAATCACGTCAAAGCTCTGCTAAGTGCGGCATTTTTTCTCGGTGGCTCCATCAGAGAGATACCCATGTATGCACCATGCCCAAATGGAGCTGAGAGCTGGTGTGAGTATCAATGAAGAATAGCCACCGGAAAAATATATATAAATAAAGGTGTAAGCCTTTCCAGGAAACTTTTAAATATTGTTAAACCTGTGTATACAAAGTTGTTTGATAAGCAGTTATTATAAAATTGCCTCCACGGTGTGACACAAATATAAACAAATCATTTAACGCGTTTTTTCGGCAAAGTGTTCTGAAAGAAACTTTTATTGAGCTGAAAACATTTTCTTTGGGTACCCATATTGCTGTCATTATTTTTAACAAAGCTTTTATTTGTTTGTTTGAAAGCTTTTGGCATAAATGCAAATTATTATACACTGCGTGATGACAGATTTCTTGCCATCATTCGCACAGTGACTCGAAACAACATTCTTTGCCTTTTTAAAAATCAGCCAGAAAAAAAATATAGGGCCCAAAGAAAGTTAAAATTTAATAAAATAGCAAGGAGTGGAGGTGTTAAATATAAATCATTAGAGTTTTAGTAATATACTTGTGATATTTTGTTTTGAAATTACATTTATAAAGTTTAAATGCATTTTTCTCAAAACTGTTTTTTTGTAAATTTCTTGATATTTCAAATGTGATACCTAAAGAGCCAATAGAGATACTTGTATGAAATTTTACACAAATGTTATTAATAGTATTATCTAGAGGTTGGACTAGCAGCTAAGAAATTGAACAATTTTTAGTGATTTTATAGTTGGATTTCCTTATAAAAGTATCGAAAATTTGAATGAAATTCATAGGTTGTAGCTTCGATTAGCTATAACTTTTGATTAAAAGAAAATAATTTTAAACTTGTAGTACAACCTCTAGAAATGTGTTTGAAAAATGTGCTGCAGCAATTTTTTTTGTAAAATATAAATTATTTTTAAAAATAGAGCCTTTGAAAAAATTAAGAAAATTAATTAAAATTTCTTTAAAATTTCATTAAAATTTTAAATTTTTGTAAATTTTAATGTATGTATATTATTTATAACTGTGTTTTTTATCATAGTGCAAAAAATGAAATTAAAAATGTAAATATTTTAGTGAATTTTAGAAAAATAAAAAAATAGGTCTCCGAACGTAGTCGGATACCTTAATAATAAATACTTACCTCCCCCATAACTAAAGTAAAAAAAAATCACTTCTTTAATACCACGTTTAAAGCAAAATGGAAGATACAAACACAATGATATAATGGCCACAAATATGATAATACTTTTATCAAATGATTCAATTATCCTCAAATAATTCAAAATACATTAAAAAATAAAAATATTCTTCTAAGGTTAGTTCTCGTAGTTATAGTCAGCAGAAGACTTATAGTCTTCTGTATATTGTCTTCTGCATAGAAGTCTGCATATTGTCAGCCAATCTTGAATATTTCGGAAGATAATTACTAAATGCTAATCTTCAGGTGGTCACTCCAAAACGTCTTGGCGGTCCACTGGTTGATCGCGATCGACTTAATACCCACCCCCGCTTTAGAACAAGGATAGGCAAATAGCGGTCCGCAAAAGAGTTTTTTTACGGCCTTCCAAGACAGTCATAAAACCAAATAGGCAGAATTTTTTTTTTGGATCAACATATACTTGTGAACAAAGTTTTTCTTGCGTGAAGATCAACAACAGTAAATATAGATGCAAGTTGGTCGATATAAACTTGAAGGCTGTGATGAGAGTTTCAGAAAGCAATCTCATTCCTGATTTCAAACAAATTGTAGAAAAGTGTAATATATAGCGTACATTTGTCTCATTAAATTGCTTCTATAATTAAATGGGCTTGTTTCTATAGATCACATGGAATTAACAAAATATATAAATTCAATTAAACTGTCACCACTTTGTTTATTCATCTTTATGGTACAATTTATATCTTTTCTGAGATGCAAAGTTAACTAATCATTTTAAAAAGGGGCGACCTTCCGGTATCCTCCTTTTCCACAATGTGACCCCTCGAGTCAAAACAATTGCCCACCCTTTCTTTAGAGTAGGGGTCTTCAACAAATAGCCCGTGGGCCACGAATGGCCCGATGAAGGCATTTTAGTGGCCCCTCATTTGAATTTCAAGCATTTAAAAAAATTGTCTTGTCTGCTTTTTGTCGCAAAAAACTCCATTTTTTCTGTTATTCTTGATATTTAAAACATTTCACTGATATGTTTGATATTCCTTTAAGATAAAATTTTCTGAAAACACGAATTTTTCAAAAAATTTATTGTATTTTAAATCATTTTAAATGAAAAAAGTTTGACTATGCATAGAATCTCAGAAATTTTCGGAAAAAATGTGGACTTGTACCTTTAATAGGTTTGCAAAGTATTCTATAATTCGACTTCCATTTAACTTTTTGAACTTAACTATTTCCATTTAACTATGTATATAGAAATCTGCAACACATCATCTCTTCCCTTAGAATCAGTTGTAGTCTTGTAAAACAAAACTTAACTTTTTTTTTTGTATTAATTTCCTGATTACAATATTTTTTGGACAGTCGTGTTTCCTGCGGATTACTTTGAATTTATTGATGTGGCCTGCGAATCATTGTGAATTTATAAATTTGGCCCTCGAGAGGGAAAGGTTGAAGATACCTACTTTACAGCATAATACGAAAAAAGAGATTCGTTAGAAAAGAGAATTTACTTCTTCTAAATTTAGATCTTTATATAAATCAAAAAGTTTAAATTTAAGAGAACTTGCGTATTTTCTGAATTTTTTAAAATAGAAGGTAAAATTAATGCTCCCAGACAAAAATAAACGAATTTGATGTTGAATATGTAAGTGCCCATGTGCGTGGGGGCCGTGCAAGTTCGGAAAGAATTTAGAAGCACACGTGTCAACTTCCGAGCTTCATCTGCATACTTCCGTGATTGTTGTGAAGATTCGTTTTCTTTTTCAATATTCCGTGAAATTCAAAAGAAAACAATTAAAATGTGTAGTCCCTAATACATCGATATTAGAATGAGATGGAATGGCTTTTTGAGAAACCGGTAACAACGTGGTCTCAAGTGCAGATTGCTAAATTTTTTAATGCAATACCCAGTATTGTGGTAGGTAGAGAGGATTTAATCAAATCGATCCGTAGAGAGCAATCCTGGTCAAGGTCGCCCAAATAGTATGATTACGAACGTAGATTGATATTTATCTCCAATACAGTAAGACGCCGCCCATCCGGTAGAGTGGTTAGTGACGCTGATTGCGGTGCCGAAGGGCTTGGGTTCTAATCCCGGAGAAGGCAAGATGATCTTTCCTTTGTGTGGTGCACGAGGTTTTTTAATGTCCTCAATAAAAAAAATACAGTAAGACGTAACGTGAGTGAATAGCTTTTCAGCTGCCCCGTAAGCCTGCGACTACTGAAGCCGAAGTTTAAAGATGCAATTCAAGAAAGTCCGGTCCAGCTAATACGTTTAGTAATTTTATCACACGTTTAGAATTCCTTTGAATGATCCTTATTTAGCAAAAAAAACTTTTCCACCTATTTCTGGTAAATATAATAGTAATATGGTGTTTTATGAGACTTCATATAGATTTATACGGAAAGTATCTAGTACGCATACATGTGATATATGTTTTTAAAATATTTTAGCAGTAAATATATTGAAACCTTTCAAATCTTTTACTTAAATGTGTAACTTCGCCTTTTTAAATATTTCCCTTTTGAACTTCTTCGACTTTTCTAAGTCTAAAATGACCTCTGTCATAAAAGGATTTTTTTTTTCAATAAATAAATGAAATACAACAAATGAGCAAAAGATAATTGAAATTGTGGTACTCAAACAAAGCAAAATTAAAATAGGAAGTAAGGATTAGGGTTATATTAAAAATATGGACAGAGAATAAAGCTAGAAAGATTAAAATTTGGGGCCATGAACTTTTTATAGCCAAAACCTTTTCCTTCTATTCTTCTTGCGGTCCGTCATATCCTCTCCAGCACTTCAATCCATTTCCTCATCCTCGAGGATGAGTGTATCTTATCAAAGGATAAGCCTATTTCACACCAATCCGGCGTCATCAGATTAGAGGGAGGGAAGCATAACTTCATTATGCGGTGGGATTAAGTCGGAGGAAGAAAGTGGCCCCCACCCCCTTCCTCTTCATGCTTTATCGACCTCAAGAGAGATTTAAAATTTTTTTATTCTGTTATTGAACGCTTAGTGGATGGACATTGTCCGGTAACTGATCTTAAAACTATTCTCTCCTAATGGCAGAGAATTGGGGGGGGGGGATTCAAATTGGATTTCTTCTTTCAGAATGAAAAATGAAAAATAAGTCTCTATACATTGAAATAAATTATTTTACTGTTATAAAACATTCGTCTGTTCACTAAAAAAATCAATCTTTAAAATTTAGAAACTTTCAGTAAATGTACAATTTTTTATGTTCACAAAAAAAGACCTTAAATTTTGTATTTTAAGAACAAGAGTGTAAAATATGAAACCAAATTAAGTACGTGAACTGATTCATTTGAATAAAAATGATCAGTGTATGAATATGTATAAGTCTATCATTTTATATATTAATGAATCTAAAATATAATATTAATATAGAAGCTTTTCTCTATGCAGAAATAATGCTCCCAGTCATAGTTCTTCAATTTAACATTAGCCGGAGATAATCTTAATGTAATGATGAATAATATTCAAGAAATATACAAAAACAAAAAAACAAAATTGAATTTTTATTTATAATTATTTTTTTTTAACTTATATTACATTAAATTTGAATTGAAGCGTACGTTCAAAGCCAAATACTGGTAGTTAATAGCATACGAGAAAACACTTTAAATAATTTTAAGTATAACACTTAATTTTTTTCTTCTTTTTAGGTTGGTAATGACAGACTGAGGCAATCTAAAAGGAATGATAAAAAAAGCAAAGCTGAAAAGTATCTTTCTGGAAGACTTTCCATGGGAAATTTGGCTTATATCATTTTACCATGAAAAGAAAATCAAGTTAGCACAGCAAGAACAGGTTAATAACTGAAAAACACATCTGTCTGTCGTTCTGAAATCTGTATTCTCAATCTGTTACATATAGCTGTGCAAGGGAGTGCAAGAAGAGATACTCTTTACCCAAGAAATAACGAAAATAAATTATAAAAGTATCTGCGTATAAGAAAACCTCCAGTGAAAAGCTAATTTTGTTATTCTTAGAACACCGACTTGTGAAGGAACGGAGATAACTTTAAGCAACTTATTTTTACTTTAAATTTCCTTGATTATTTTCTTATGCAACTGCAATTCAAAATATTAGAATAACCCAAAAAGGAATTACATAGTGTTATAAAATGCATGATATCAGTAAAAATAAACAACGGAAAGGAAAAAATTACAGTATCCACAACAAGCTGAAGCATAAGTCTAAAAATTTAAAACATTTTATGAAAAACTACTGAAATCGCACAAAAAGTTAAAATATTCTTAGAAGCGATTTTGTGATTGGTCAGATTTGATGGTAAAATTTGCATAAATAGTGCCTCAATAGATCTGGAGGAAAAAACTCTTCAGAAGCACAAGATTCATAAGTAAAAAGTGGGGAAAAGAAGTGATATCTCAAACTCTACCCCTCTGCATCGACTTCTTGAACCTGATTTTCTACCACGAGTGCTGAAGAACGTGTATTCAAGTTTGTAATATACTTTATTGATGAATCGATGGTTTATGTTTCCTTCGATCATAAGAAGATCCGTGTTTGAGGTTATAATCAAACAGTTTTCACTAAAGACTGCTTGAAAGAGTGAAGTTGAACTTCTCTGTAATGATTTTAGTGTATGAATTCTAAGAAAAGTTGTGCATTTCGCAAAAAGGTTAAATTATGTATATGTTACCATTAAAGTGTGTGTAATTCAGTTATTTCATAAAATAACTAGATATTTCATGAAATAACTTGACAAATCAGTTTAAGTATATAATAGATGAAAAATTTCATACTTTACCTAGTTATTATATGAAATAACTAGGTATTTTATGAAACAATTAAGGATAGACCGTTAAAGTGAAAAATAAACAGCTTCAAAGTTATTTTATAAATTAATTGATCATAAATAGCTAAAATACATTTTATCCATATTGCGGATGAATAATTGATTAATAATAAGGGAAAGAAAATGATATAATTTATATTATTGCTCATATTGCTGACATTAGTTAAACAGAAGGGGGGGGGGAGAATAGGTCAGAAAAATATATCATATTTAAATATTATCAACAAAAATACATGCAGGGTAGAAAAACTGTTGCTCATAAAAACATTGTGTAAAACTTTTTAAAACAAAAATGTAAGAGAATATTAATTTAAATTTTATGCGATACCTTTATTTTACTTTTCATTATGTATTCAAGCAAGGATTGCTGTGATGACACTTTGGATTGCACTGCTTATTATTTTTGAAACTAGCACACTTTTTACTAATACACATTTTTTTTACACGAACTTTTTTAAAATTCTTGTCCAGTACCGCAGCTTTGAGCTGTTACAACAGATCGAAGCGTTGTGTCAATACTTGGAACTTCTTCAATGGAAATTAATTCTCGCTGACATATACTGAACTGATATCTAGAGTATAATTGGGTTTTTTTTCGGGTCACTTCTAGTTCCTAATCGAAAAATCCTTCCCAAAGCAGCTAGAACCGGTTCAAAGATCTTTCGTGTGCCGTTTTTATACTTTAACGATCAAGTAATCGTTATTTTATAGAATACCTAGTTAAATCGTAGAATTCAATAATTCTATGTACTTTAAGCGACTTGTCTAGTTATTTCATGAAATACCTAGTTATTCTATGAAATCACAGATTTCACAATTTAACGGTAACATATACATGATCAAGTAATCGTAACGGTATGATTAACGGTGAAATATATATGTTTTGTAATACTTGATCCTTCTATAATTCCATCATCGGAATTTGAAAATGACTTTATCATCCAACAGGACTGTATCTTTCAAAGGTCATCACGCTGCTACCCTGAAAAAAAAAAAAAAAACTACAAACAAATCAAACTACTTTTTGAATGACTAATTCTCCAGATTTAAGCCCCTTGAAATATACAGTTTAATAAAATAACACTTTCATGACTTAGCTCCTAAAAACAAAAATGATCTCGTAGAAAGACGATCAAAAAATTAGTGCATAAAATTCTATCTTTCTTCGTTTAAATAAATTATACTATTTTGCTCCATGTTGTTCTAATTTTTTGATCGTTTCTGACAATTATTCTAATTTTTTGAATTTAAAAAAAAAAAGTTATTTCAAAAAATCTTTTAATAATATACTATATTTTATGTTTTGTTTGTCTACAAAATATATAGAACTAGCTGTACCCTGCCACGCGCTGCTGTGGCTCAGTCTGGTTAAATGGAAAAAAGAGAGCTGGTCCATCCAGTCAATTGTGAATCTTATATTAGGCATAATTTTCTTAATGGATAGTCTGGTTTAATTACAGAAATGGAGGTCTGAGAACTTAAAATTAATTTGAGTTTTAAAACATGAGGAAAAACTGGTTGATTTCAAGTTATTTAAAGATTCAATCAGACAATGAAACACATTGCAAATCACAAAATATATAAGAAATAATCATTAATATATATATCAGATGAAATCCCCAAAATTTATAAGAAATAATCATAAACAAAAATCAGATAAAAATCCCAAAAATATGTAAGAAACAATAATAAGCAAAAATTAATTAAATGCAAATCACAAAAATAAATAAGAAATAATTTAAATATTAAATTAAATGCAAAAATACATAAATAGGTTCATGCAGTTTATAAAATAGTAATAAACATAGAGAAATTAAAAATAACCCAAAACTGATAAAAAAAATTACATTAATTGAAATAAAAAAAAGTCTTAAACAGTTAAAAATGTACAAAATTAATCCCAATTACGTATCAAAGAACAAAAAAATAGATAAATATGACAACCAATAAACTTAACTATAGTAAAAATATGTAATAATCCGGAAAAAACTATGTGTAAAGCTTAAATTTCAGTATTCAGAGCGAATCGTGACATCGTATGACGTCATAACACCAAAAAAATCACTTAAAAATTAAATTTAAAAAAATGAAGAGTGCATTTCAAAATAAAAAGCACATAAGAACCTGACCGGAGTCAAATGCAACGTTGTGTCAAAATTTCAGATAAATCCATGCAGAACTTTTTGAGTTATGGAAGCGTACACAAACCAACATAACATTTATATATATATAGATATAGCATTATATTTCAAAGTTCACAAACATTTATTTTTATGGAAACAAATATAAATCTCCACACAGCCACATTGTGCTTTATTTTTCGCTTTCTAATATTTTGAATTGAATTTATATATTGAGATTTTAAGTGAAATAACTGTCTACTTTCTTATATGACAGACAGCTTGATTTTTACTTAAGCTAAAGTGACAAAAATAAAAAAATAATAATAATTCATAATAGTAATTGCATATAATATATAATCAGAAGTGTAATATTAAAAAATCTATTTTATTATAACAAATTTTAACACGCTAACAAAAATTAATAAATTCATTAAATCCTCAAGTAGTAAAGCTCTTAATTTTGTTATTTATTTTTTGAAAATTAGGTAATATCAGAATATCTCTTAAAATTTTAGACATAACTATAGTCGGACTCTATTTAACGGAGTCACTGAACTCTGGAAAAAGTTCATTATGCAGAAAATTTAGTAAATAGAGATTCATCTTTCAATATACTTTACATTGTTGGTGCTAGGAAAAAGTTGGGAAAATAGAGAAATTCCCAAAAAGTTCATAAAATGGAAGCTCAACTGTACTTATTTTTTCTTACGAGAAGTAGCTATTCAGGTAATGAACATGTGATACCCTTGCATATCTGTACAGATAAAAGAAGTGATTCCTGTAGGAATTCAATGTGATAACTTCCTGTTGTTAATTAAATTAACTACACAGTGTTTTTAAATCGTTTAATAAATTTTTCCTCGTACGAAGCTTATATAACAGAAATTTAAGTGAATAAATATCAAAGGTAACCGTTGTCTTGTATCCAGTTTTTTCTATAAATGCATTTGGAACAAAAAAATAATAACTACCTATCCAAATAGCACTAACTAAAAATCTCTGTATATTATAGCTATTTCTATAGTCTTCATGTGGTTTGCTACAGAGGTTAGGAGAGTACGATACCAGTTTAGGTGTTTGCTTTTAATGAAAACTGAAGTCCGTTCTCGTTAATCCATATGCAATTCAAAACCAACTCTTATTCTGTTCAATAAACCTTTTATTTTTTTTCCTCCAAAATATTTAGTTGGTCTTAAATTGAGAAAATAAATACGAGTGACTGAAACATGATTCAATTTATAAAAACGAAAATCGATTAAACAAGTAATATAAACAAAACTTTTTAAGTCAATTCTTACTTTCAACGGATGAATAGAAATTATTTTATTGATGATTGAAAATTAGAGCAATATATAGTATATATAGAGAAAGAGAGTGAGTTAATAGTAGGAATTGAAAAGAGCATGATTTGGTATGCATTGTTGTAACAATGCACACCCGGGTTTGCTAATTTGGCTGAAAAACCGGTTTTCGAAGCCAACTTTTGTCATTGGTTTAACAGTTACATTGTTACAACAATGGAGACGAATCTAAATTGGCGTCGAAAACCTGTAATTAATTAAATTAATTAAC
>BMAO01013247.1:0-74014 GCA_019973975.1 Trichonephila clavata | reverse complement strand
CAGTGGTAGAATGAAGACGAACTTTTTTGTCTTTTATAAGGTTTTATTGCTGGACGACACGGACATGACACGAACATTTAAACATATATGATTAAAACTTAGGTTGTATTATTAGGGCAACCACCCTTCAATTACAGATTACAACTGTACCAAATGGTAGCTCACCTGCACTTAGCTCCTACACATAACCAAAAAAAGTTTCGCGTTACAGAGCAGCGCCCTCTATACGACGCTTTTCAACACTCCCCACCTGTGAACTTTTAAGTTCACACAAAACATAATACAATAACAAATTAAACAATAAAAAGTTCTAACACTAACTAAGCAATGTTACATTACAATTAAAATCACGATATTTAGATACACACATACACAACAAATTACACATTCAATTACATAATACAAAATACTAATCATTCTACAAAATATAAAAGCAAAGTATGTAAACATTCATTAAAAATTCACATTAACAAAGTGAAGAAAATTAATATATGATAAAATCGTAATATATAGATTACAGAAAATAACTCAATTAGTTACAAAATTCATAATAAATTAATAATTATACTTCAAGATTATACAGCAATTGAACTGTCTTCTTATGGCATTATTTTAGTTTTAACAAGACAAGAGCGAATCTTACCATCTCTTCCAGTATAAGTTTCAATAATCTTACCCATTGACCACAGATTCCTAGGGAAGCGGTCATCATGTATGAGTACAACATCATCAACCTTAAATTGACAAGTTACTTTAGAAGGAGGACATATATTCATAGATCTTAGAGATAGCAAATAGTGTTTCCTCCAACGATTCCAAAACTGATTTAATAAATTTTGCTGATGTCTATATCTCTTAAGTAAAGAAAGTCTAGACCCAGTAAGGTCTTCTCTGGATACTCTTGTTACTGGAAGAGAAAGTAAACGTTTACCTATTAAGAAATGTGCAGGAGTTAGTGGTGAGGGCTCAGAAGGGTCATCATAGATATAAGTTATTGGCCTTGAATTTATCATGGCTTCGATTTCTATGAATACAGTTTCTAGCTCGTTCAAAGAAAGACTAGAACGGCCAATTATTTTTCGTAAACAAGTTTTAATTGTTCTGAAATGCCTCTCCCAGAACCCTCCCCACCATGCTCCTTTTTCTACAATATATTTCCACGTTATACCATGAGTTGAAAACAAATCTTGTACAGATGGATGTAGCATACATCTCCAAAATTTTTTCAATTCTAACTCAGCACGCTTGAAAGTTTTAGCGTTGTCTGAGTAAATTGTTGAACAGAGTCCACGTCGGGAAATGAATCTGCGGAAAGCAAGCAAAAATTGTTCTGTGCTCATTGAAGGAAGAAGTTCGAGATGCAAGGCTCGAGTGGTTGCACATGTGAACAACAGCAGGTAGTGTTTCTTATCACTGTCTTTTATGAAAAAGGGACCTGCAAAGTCCAATCCTGAAATTGAAAATGGAGGTGATTCCAAAACTCGATCTGGTGGCAAAGGGGCGATTTCTTGGTTACCAGGACGTACTGTGTATTTTTTGCACAAGAAACACCTACTTAAAATAGATTTGACACATTGGCGTCCTTTTAAAATCCAAAACTTCTCTCTGACTTGGGCTAAAGTAGCCTCAACACCAGCATGAAGTAAATGTTTATGGGCATGTAGAATTACTAATTCACTGTACCTATCCTTGTTAGGTAGCAACAATGGGTGTTTTTCTCCGAAATCTAGATCAGAGAAATGAAGTCTTCCCTTTAGACGCAGAAGACCATGCATATCTAGCTCTGGGTTAAGCGAATAAATTTTAGATGCCTTGTCTAGAGACTTTCCCTGAGAAAGATCTAGAGTCTCCTTTCGAAAGTGTTTTCGTTGAATAGCTTTCACCCAATAGCGCTCGGCACTTGAAATTTCAGTTGAACTTAACGGGCCTTTTAATTTGATGGATTTTCTTTGAGTATTGTTGATAAATCTCATGACATACGCCGTGATTCGATGAACTCTCAATAAACTACTGAATCGGGTCAAATCCAACAAAGTCGAAGTTTCAATGTCTCGAATAGTAGCGGTAAGAGAATGAATGTCCTTAGATCTATTTTCATTCACAACACTCTCCTCGTTGACATGTCTTTGCTGATTCTCCGGCCAAAAGGTATCAGGCTTAGAGAGCCAACGAGGTCCCTGTAACCAAAGGGAACTCTTCACAAGGTTGATTGCACTTTCTCCCCGAGATAACAAGTCCGCTGGATTTTCCTTTCCACTACAGTGAGACCACTGTTTAGGATCAGTGAGAGATTGAATCTCCGAAACCCTATTGCATACAAAGGGCTTCCAGTTCCTAGCACATCCCCTTATCCAATGGAGAACTATTTGACTATCAGTCCAAAGAAATAGTCGTTGGCTCAGATCGGGAAATAAACTAGTCAAGTAATTAGCTAATTTGGCAGCTACTAAGCCTGCCATCAGTTCTAAACGGGGCAAAGTCATTGTTTTCAATGGAGATACACGACCCTTTGAAATGATAAAACTAGTGCGAATATGTCGTTTATCATCTAGGTATCGAAAATACCCAACCGCACCATACGCTTTAGGACAAGCGTCAGCAAATATGTGAAGGCTGACATCATATTTCTCATTACTAACAAAATACTTCCTTGAAATAGAAAAGTTCTGCAGTAATTTTAATTGGGATCGCCAAAGCACCCATTCCTTCCTCATCTCCTCTGGTAGGGTTTCATCCCAATCAAGTCCTGCAATCCATATTTTTTGTAACAGGATTTTCATTATCATCGTAAAGGGCTGAGACAATCCCATTGGATCGTAAACTCTCGCTACAGTCTGAAGAATAGTTCTCTTAGTAGCCTTTTGAGGAATACAATCGAATGAATTCTCTAAGAATTCACAATTTAATTTTATCTCGTCTATTTCTGGGGTCCAAACCATGCCCAAAAATTTTGACTCTTTAGTCAATCCCACATTGAAACCCTTTTCAATCCATAAAGAATTAAGTTCCGAGGAATTGGATCTTAATTTTCGTAGATCCATCCCAGCATTTAAGAAAATTTTAATTGCGTCTGTTGACAATCTATATGCATCTTTTATTGTGTCTGCGCCATAATACAAATCGTCTACATATAAAGATGAATCGAGCATTTTATAACCTTCCGGATTTGTATTTGCATATTTTTTTATATGATATTTTATCGTCATTGCTAAAATTGCTGGACTACAGCAGAGTCCGAATGGAAGACGTTTAAATCTTAAAATTTTATGTTCATCTTCACTTTTACCATACCAAAGAAATTTTAAATAATCCCTATCCTTTTCTGCGATACTTATCATTAAAAATGCTTTGGCAATATCTCCGTTAAAAGCAATTTCATATTTGCGAAATTTTAAAATTACGTCCAATACAAGAGGGGACAAATTAGGCCCAATATCTAGAAAATCATTAAGGGATTTTACGTTTTTAGATCGTGAAGAGCTCGCGTCATAAACAACTCTACGACTCGTAGTTTCATTTTGTTTAAGTATTTCTCTATGTGGCATAAAATACGACGAATCATATCCTTCATCTGAACATTCCTCAACTATACCCTCTTTAATTTGCTCTTCTATTACTCTTTTATACTGCTCAAAAATATCGGGATTTCTATTTAATCTATTCTTAAGATTTTCAAATCGCCTTAATGCAACTGCGAAATTATTTTCTAACTGACCCATTTCCGCCTTCCATAGCAAGCCAACGGAATATCTATTATTTTCAAATTGTATTTGCCTTTCGAAACCCTGAATTATCTCCCTTTCCTCCTTAGAAACAGTTTGGTTGTCAGTAATTCCCATCAAATCTAAACTCCACAAGGATCTTAAAGAGTCCTTCACGCAAGAAGAAAGATTTATAATCGCACTGTTTTGAGTTTCGAATTCTCCCTCCCGTGTGTAGGGGGGATCTTGTAACCCTGCCGGTACCCACGGCTGCGAGTTTCAATACTGTTGACAATCGTGTGTGCATCTTTTGTAATCAATGCCATTGCTCATTTTCTTGTTATAAGAGTGTAAAAGAAAAATTATATAAATTACGTAACGAAAATCGTTGTTATATTTGTTTCCGGAAGTATCATATTAGTAAAAATTGTAAAAATAAAAGTAATTGTCTAAAATGCGGACTTAAATCGCATCATGAATCAATATGTACTAATAGATTAAATCAAAACAACAAGCGAACAGCTTCAAATCAAATTGTCAATCAAAATATTGAAAACCCGCAAAGTAATCTCGTAAAAGAACCAATTAACTCTCCGGATGAGCATTCTCTTTCTGTTATTCAAAATAAATCTTTATGTAAAAAAGATCCTTTATTACAAACATGTTCCGTACTAGCTTTTCATGAGGAAAAAATTGAGTTAACTAATTTAATTCTAGATTGTGGTGCTACGCGAAGTTTTATACATGTTAGTTTAGTGAAAAAATTAAACTTAAAAATTGTAGGAGAAGAAATACTTTCTGTTTTTTCCTTCGGAATGACTCATGCCACACCCAAAACATACTCCGTTGTCGAGCTGTTTATTTCGGATATGAAGCAAACAAATAAAATAAAAGTTAGCTGCCTCGTTACTGAAGTTATAACGGCGGCAGAGGTCACTGCCCCTTCGCGGTTGACACTAAAGGCTATGAACAAGTTAGGGTTACACATTGCGGGGTTGTCCGAGACCACAGTGGGAATTCTCATTGGGGTGGATCACTATTGGCAAAAGTTTTACTGAACTGTGAGCACTTTGCAGGTTAATCCTGCTTTCATCAGGAATTTTATTGAAAGATTCTGTTCTTTCTCCTTTTCCTAACACTCGTGCTATTCTTTTCACAGCTCGAGAACATTTTTCCTGATATTCCTCTGAGTTCGTTACATCCGTTTCTAAAGACTCTAATTCTATTAATGAATGAATTGAGTCATCAATTTCTTTTAAATTACTTTTCTTTTCTAATAATAATTCCTTCAAATCACATAATTCATCCCTGTCATCATTCGTTTCTAAATTATCTTCAACTTTCTTAATTAGCTTAGTAGTTAATGTTCTCAGCGCAGTTCGCTTACGTTTTAATCTATCTAATTGTTCCTCCATTATTTCGTGTCAATATAAATGTACCCAAGACTGCAATTATTACTATCAAATCTTCAAATTTAAAATCAAATATTTTAAACTCTTACCTCAACCCTGGGCACAGTTTAGATGTCGTAGAACCTTGACGGCCGATGCGCCACTATTACATCTGGTGAATTCAGTGGTAGAATGAAGACGAACTTTTTTTGTCTTTTATAAGGTTTTATTGCTGGACGACACGGACATGACACGAACATTAAACATATATGATTAAAACTTAGGTTGTATTATTAGGGCAACCACCCTTCAATTACAGATTACAACTGTACCAAATGGTAGCTCACCTGCCACTTAGCTCCTACACATAACCAAAAAAAGTTTCGCGTTACAGAGCAGCGCCCTCTATACGACGCTTTTCAACAACCCTAAGCCTATTGCATCCTTTTGGAACAAAATGAAATAATTGAAAGTAAAAAATGTCTAAGTATTATTGAAATTAGTGATGACAATGATGCAAGCAATTAAAATAATGTTGAAAATCAAGTACATAGAAATTAAAGTAAATACAAATACTATCCATAAATAATAAGATTGTATATTAATTGTTATTTCAATTGAATTGTATTTATATTTTGTCATGATCTTGTACAACCCGTAATATATTTGAATAATAAAAAACTATATAAACATGCATTTAGTTGTTGCTCGGAGTGTCAATAGATGTGAAAACCAGATTGGTGTTGATAATTTTAATGTAAACATTATGAGATTTCAAATTTTATTACTAAAAGTTCTAAGTTTTCATTTCTATCGGCAGTCTCTCTATAACTGCCAATTTTTTTTTCTTCTGAGGCCAGCCAAATCAGTCAGATTTGAAGCGAGATTTCTTTCTGGTGCGCGACCTAATATTCGTCTCGTATTTCCCAGTAAGACGGCTTACTGGTTAAAATATTTAACTGGCCTACTATTCAGGATAATATTATCTATAATTTAGGACTGGTCTACAATTTAAAAAAGGTGGGGGCCTTCTGTCATTTTTTAAACTGAACGTAGCATATTATTTGAAATCAGACCTTCAAGGTATCTGACTACCCTAAAATTGTGAATTTTGCCAAAAATTGCCAAATATTTTTTTTATGATTTTATTTTACAGGCCATTTATTAGCTTAAAAATACGAAGTTTATTATTTTCCGTTCATTAGAACACAAAAACTACAAGTGTTTTAGTAAAATTGGATGCCATTACTTTAAGCAAGATGTCGTTTTACTCAAAATGGTTTTTTTTAAAAAAAAATGGTTAAACGGGGCGAGCGAGATTCCCAAAAAAAGTTTTAAAAATAATTAACTGAAATTTTTTGTGTATGTTCTGTATAACAGTTGGAGTGTTTTAACCTTCAGATTTATCAATTGCTGTTTTATTACAAAATTTACAGTTCCTTTTGTGAATATAATAACTGTTTTTAAGCAATTTCATATAATAACTAAGATAAAAAGTGCTCTATATATGTGGGAATTTCCACATAGACGGCACTATAGAGGGCGCTGGCGACGCGAGCCAGCAGCGAGCGAACTAACGAGAGGGGGGGGGGATTAGAGAGCGAGAGGTCTCGACGAGGAGGTCAGAGCCAACGTTGCTCAAAAGGAAAGCAACCGCGATCTAACTGGCCGTGTAGGGACCAAGTGGCCCGATGCTGGAAGGATAGTCACGAGAAGGTGACACATCCATCTACGCCATTGTGAACCGTGGTGTGATAATGGTGAAGTGAAGAGACTCAGAAACTACCGTTGAATACGAGAAGAACTAGTTGTCTAAACGCTGTCAAGAATATATCTGTATAGTAGAGTGTAGTACTGTAATTGTCCACATTAAATGTTAGTATTAGTTAAAAACAGTGTAGTCAATGTGAATACCCCTAGAACTCCGTGTCATAACACCACATAAAATGGGTGCTTGCCCTGGATGTGAACTGTGTGGACTATCAGGACTATTGATATCGCGATGTGGACTGTGAGAACATTAAATTAATATTGCGCTGTGAAATGTGAAGAAAAAAAACTGTTCAGGACTTTCGCGAACCGAACGGAACATTCGAACTGTGACTGTGCTAGTGAACGGATGAACTCAATAATCCTTTTCCTGACTGATACAGCTCAACAACAAAAAAAGGTAAGAAACCTTTTTATTCTCTTCTATTGTGATTAAAATGTCGTATCATAAATGTACAAGAAAAGAGGACTTGATAAATGTGCTCAACGAAATTGGGGAGCAAGTTTCCTCTAAAGAAACAATTTTCAAGCTAAAAACTAAATTGGAAAATTCAAAACTGTTTAAAGATGACCCAGAATTTGTAATGAATATGATACATTTGTCCATTGAGGATAAGCAGAACAGCAGCTACAAATAACTAACTCACAGCTATAGAGCTAGAAAAAATTAAACTGCAACAGATAGACAGAGAAATTGAACTTCAAAAGGCAAAAGCTGAAGGGAATGTAACCCAGAAAAGTTTACAGGGGAAAACTAATTATTTAGAAAATTTAATTAAAAGTATAAAAACATTAACGATACAAATCCCAACAAAACCTGAAAATTTTGGTCTTTTTTTTTCAATCGATAGAACGAGCATTCAAAATTAAAAATGTTCCAGATGACCTAAAATCAGAAATCCTGATTAATATTCTTGGTGAGAGGGCACATAACATTTTGCTTTACGTAAAAGATGACGAAATCAAAGATTATGAGTTAGTCAAATCATTAGTTTTAAGAGAATTCCAACCCACTGCTCAGGAATGTTTACTTAATTTTAGAAAAGCCAAAAAGCAAACAGATGAAACTCATGTACAATTTGCTACTCGTTTAAGCGCTGTGTTTCAATATTACCTAAAATTTCGGAACGTTAATGATTTTAAATCCCTATTTGACTTAATGGTCAGTGATAAATTCTTAGACACTTTAGATCTAGAAACTGCTTCACATATTAAAATAATGCAGGCGGATTCATGGCTTGTGCCAGATGAGCTAGGAAAAGCTTGCGATGTATTTTTTATTTCGAAAAACAGATCACTGCATGAATCGCGAAACCATAACAATGTTAAGATTAGAAACGATAATGATGCTTACATTAAAAACCGCGCGAACATAGTAAATACTAATTATTTCCAGAGACAATTCCCAAAACATAACCAAAGTGTGAAACAAGAAAAAATAATCTGGTGTTATGTGTGTGGAGGGCCGCATTTTGCTAGAAATTGTGCGAAAAAAACGGCGAAGTCAGAAAATAAAGATAAAAGCGTAGGGCATACCATAAACCAAATTAAAACTATTTCTAATCAAAATGACTTTTTGTTTAATGAATTACAGTATGTAGACGTAATTGTTGATGATATCCCATTAATTGCCACTTTGGACAGTGGAGCCAACTCAATTATCATAAATAAAAAGTACGTTTCAGCGAAAAAAAGAGTGGATTCTCAAATCACCCTAACCAGTTGTTTTGGCGAACGGGAAATTGCAAACGTTTCAGAATTTACGGTCTGATTGATAGGGGGGAAAACAAAAACCATCCCCGCAGCAGTGTGCGAGAAGAGAGAGAGAGAGAGAGAGAGGCAGAAATATTATTACCCTTAAGAGTTTATGAGTTCTTGAAAAGTGAATCAGAGGAAGCAAGGTCAAATGATAGAATATGCAATCCGGTGTGTTTAAAGGATGGAATAGTGGGCGAACAGCAGATTGATGAGTCAGGATGTTTAGTTAATTCTGAGAGGATTTTGCATAAGTCTAATTTGTTTTATCTAAAGGTATCTGAGGCATACGAAGAAGGTTCATATGATTTATCGCATATCTCGAATAGTGGATTAAGGAGTAAAGTGCATACACTAATAAAACATTACAAACCAAATAAGACAAAATCTACTGCTTTGAAAATGAAAATAATTCCGTCAGATGAAAAACCCATTTGTCAAAGGTCACGTAGGCTATCTTTACTTGAAAAGCGCGAGGTTGAAAAACAAATAGATCAGTGGTTAGAACAGGGAATAAAAAAGAAAGATGGAACTATGCGTTTGTGTATCGATTATAGAAAACTAAATAAAAAAATAATCAGGGACAGATATCCACTTCCTGTAATTGAAGAGGTATTAGATAAATTAGGGAATGGTAGAGTGTTTTCGACGCTAGATTTAAAGAATGCATTTTTTTTCATGTGATGTTGATGAAACCAGTACAAAGTACACCGCGTTTGTTCCGGAAACAGGCAAATACGAATTTTTAAAAGTGCCATTCGGTTTATCTATTAGCAGTAACTATTTCCAAAGATACATTAATTACGTGTTTAGAGACTTATTAAGAGACGGTACTTTAATTATTTATTTAGATGATATAATAATTCCGGCAATAGATGAAAAAGAAGCTTATGAAAAATTAACTCGTGTGTTAGAAATCGCTTCCAAATACGGCCTTGAATTAAATCGAAAAAAAAAATGTCAGTTCTTGCAAAGGAAAATTAATTTTTTAGGGCATATAATTCAGAACGGTACAATTCAACCTTCATCGGAAAAGACAGTAGCAGTCTGTAACTTTCCAGAAACTAAAAACGCGAAAGATGTTCAAAGTTTTCTTGGATTAACAGGGTATTTCAGAAAATATATTCCTTCATACGCTATAGTCACAAACTGATACGCTCTGAGTGGCCGAACGGTTAGAGCACTGCTCTACAATGCAAGTGGCTCGGGTTCGAGCCTCCCAGATATTTGTTTGTTAAATTCAATCATGACTTTCATTATTTATTATTATGGACATTTGCAAATTATGTAAATTGAATTTATGTTAATCTTTCCCCTGGTGGTTATTCTAGAACCCTCCACCAGGTTTATAAAAGTACTGCAGCTGGATAGGTCTTCAGTTGAGGTGCTGCCCGTGTAAAACACTACGACAAAATAAATTGTGTATTGGATAACATCGCCTTATTCCTTCTACGTGACATTTAGGTGGAGGCGCCGGGTAACGATAGCCATCGGCAACGGATATCAGAGAAAGTCGAAGGCTCCAAGGGCTACCTCCAGAATACGGGTTGCTACCTTGCCGAGTCCGAACTGTAAAAAGAATGCCGGAAGGTGAAACGGAAGACAAGGCAGCATCATCAATCCCATCTATGTATGTTACCTATCAGCTGCCACGAGAGCCTTGTTCATTCTCTGGCTTGAATACCGAAGATGCTGAAAAATGGAAAAATGATTACGAGAGGATTGCTAACTACAACAATTGGGATGAAACAGTACGTCTTGCAAATGTCGTGTTCTATCTAAGCGGAACTGCAAGGTTGTGGTTTGACAACAATGAAGATCGATTGAAAAGTTGGACAGACTTCGAGAGACTTTTTGAAGAGACTTTCGGAAGGCCTGAGGAGGTAAAAAGTTTTGCAGAAGGATTATTAAAAACAAGGGCTCAGCGTCCTGGCGAAACGCATGAGTCTTACGTTCAGGACGTATTGTCATTATGCAGGAAAGTGGATAAAAATATGCCAGAAGATCAAAAGATATCGCATCTCATGTAAGGGGTGGCTGAAAATCTCTACTAGGTACTGATAAACAGAGAAGTTAGCACAGTAGATAAATTTGTTACGTGTTGCCGTGAAGTGGATGCCATGAGAAAGAGACGAGTTGTGCCGCTACGATATGAGAGACTACCTAATGTTACACCCATATCAATGGCCAATGAAGGAGATCTAAGCGATCTAATTCGAAGGATTGTTAAAGAAAAAATCGAGAAAGTACTCCCATGGATCGCAACATGTATAGACGACGAGCCAAGCGATTTAGAATCCATTATCCGAGAAGAAGTTCGAAGCAATTTGGCTCCACTCTCTCGAGAAAAACCTACGCCTTCCCCTTACAGAACTCAAAGGACTGGCGGAAGTTCCTGGAGACCAAGGCCGAGACCTCGACAAGAAAACAGACCAACTCAACAGGATACCGGAAGGAAGGCTGACCTTTGGCGTACTTCAGATAACGTACCAATTTGCTTTCATTGTGGACGACCGGGTCACGTGACTAGATATTGCCGTGATAGACGACGTGTTTTTAACGCAGCAAGACAAAGAAGGCAATTAGACCAGTCAGAACGCTTGGATTCCGACTCTCTTTCTGATTACGGCAGCGATCCTGAATCTAATTACCAGCGTTACAGAAGTAATTCGCCGTACCCTAGACGCACACAATGCACAACGCCACCAATCAAGATCTCCATCTCGTCGCTCACCTGTTAGGTCCAGTGAGGAAAACTAAGGCATGCGACCTGCGTGGGAGGTAAGGCCGCAATAAACGAAAACCCTCCAGTATACACGGCTGCTAAACTAGTCAAAAACTTTGTATCCGTAACTGTCAATGGGCATATCGTTAATGCCTTGGTTGATTCAGGAGCTGATTATTCAGTAGTTTCTGAACAGTTACGCACGCAACTAAGGACGCCCATGTTTTCAGAACACAACCCGATTCTTCGAACTGCCTGTGGTAAGGTTGTAGAAGCTATAGGACGATGCATGTTGCGAGTGAACTTGAATGGTGCAACCTTTCGAATTTTTGGTATTCCAGCAATGCAGTCATGATCTCATATTGGGATGGGACTTTTTCAAAGCAACTGATGCCATTATTGATTGCGGATCAGGTGAACTTCAGATTGGAGAAGTCTCTCCAAATGATCTCAAAATGAATGAAGTAAATTCTGGTTTATATGCGGTCAGTGACGTTGTCATTCCATGAAACTCTACAAGAAAGATTTCCGCTTTGGCTAAAGACCACCAGACCTTAGAAAAGGTTATAGTTACTGGAATGAAGAATTTTGAATGGACAAAACAGCTAAAAGTCCCAGCTACAATAACCACACTCCAGAATGGTAAAATAGATATTTGGATTGCTAACAGTTCCTCTCAGCCACAGATAATACCAGCTGGCATGTGTATAGCCGAAATGACGGATATTGAGGATGGATTGGTAAGTTCTTTGAACGAGAATGCTGACAAAATCGAAGTAAAACAGATGAAGCACCCTAGACAGTCGGTGAAAGAATTCAAATGCCTTGTAGACCCGGAACTGCGTGAGGCGCAACAGAAAGATCTTTTGAAGTTGCTTAACGTCTTTACAGATGTTTTTGATTTTGAGAACAAAATAAGAGTCTCGAGTAAAGTAAAACACAAGATAAACACCGGTGATTGCCAACCTATTAAGCAAAAGCCATATAGAGTGTCTTTTGAAGAGAGAAGAATAATTCAAAAAGAGGTTGATCAAATGCTGAAGCTTGACATCATAGAGCATTCGGAGAGTCCGTGGTCATCCCCAGTTGTTCTGGTGAAAAAGAAAAATGGATCCTGGCGTTTCTGTGTGGATTACCGTCGCTTGAACAAAATTACCAAAAAGGATGTGTACCCTTTACCCCGGATTGACGATGCCTTGGATAACCTTTCGGGTGCAAGCTTGTTTTCTACATTAGACCTTAAGTCTGGATACTGGCAGATTGAAGTCGATGAAAGAGACAGAGAGAAGACGGCTTTTATTACTCCGGATGGATTATACCAATTTAAGGTTATGCCATTTGGGTTATGTAACGCCCCAGCCACGTTCGAAAGAATGATGGATAGTATCCTTAAAGGGATGAAGTGGAAGCACTGTCTATGTTATCTAGATGATGTCATTGTCTACGCTGCCTCTTTCGAAGAACATCTTTTGAGACTGAGGATGGTGCTTCAGTGCATACGAGATGCTGTATTGACACTGAACCATAAAAAGTGTCGTTTTGGTCAAAGAAGCCTTAAGATTCTTGGTCACTTAGTGGACAAAGATGGAATTCGTCCAGATCCAGGGAAGGTCGAAGCAGTTCTAGAATTTCCAACCCCCCAAACCGTTACGCAAGTTAAAAGCTTTTTAGGGATCTGCTCTTATTATCGCCGATTTGTCCATAATTTTGCCGACATCGCCAGGCCGTTGCACGAATTATTGAAGCAAGATGTTAAATTTGTATGGAAAGAAGAACATCAATCAGCATTCATCCGTTTAAAATCACTGCTGACGAGATATCCTGTGCTTGGCTTCTTTAACCAGAAGCTAAAATCTTAATACATACTGACGCCAGTGGATATGGCATTGGTGCTATTCTCGTACAAATACAGAGTGGGTTTGAAAGGCCTATTGCTTATGCATCCCGATCACTTTCAACATCCGAGAAAAATTATTTGACTACAGAGAAGGAATGTTTAGTAGTTATTTGGGCGATAAGTAAATTCCGACCCTATATCTTTGGCTACCCATTTACAGTGGTAACAGATCACCACTTTTTATGCTGGTTGGCGAATCTAAAAGATCCATCTGGGCGATTAGCAAGGTGGGCTTTGCGTCTTCAAGAGTACGATGTGGAAATAGTTTTCAAGACCGGAAGAAAGCACCAGGATGCTGATTGCTTATCGAAGAGCCCACTGCTTAAAATTGAAGAAGAGCCCACTGAAGATATACCATTCCTTAATACCATTACCAATTTCGAAAGTGAGCAAAGTAAAGACCCTGATGTAGCAAATATTCGAGACGAAATGGTTAGAAAGAGAGACTTCTCAAAGTTTAAAGAAATTAGTGGAGTTTTATACAGAAAAAACTACGATCCTTTAGGAAAGCAGTGGCTATTGTTCATACCGAAACATCTTAGAGGGGACGTATTAAAAAGCCTTCACGATGCACCGACAGCGGGTCATTTAGGGTTTGCCAAAACGTACGACCGAATCAGACGGAAGTATTTCTGGCCTGGCCTATACCGCAGTGTCCGACACTATATATATATATATGTGTTTCATTGTCGAGAGTGTCAAAGGCGAAAATCTCAACTTCAGCGACCTCCAGGATTGCTTCATCCAATATTGCCAGGGGATATCCCGTTTGCTAAAATAGGGATAGATTTACTTGGAAGATTTCCTCTAACAAAGCAAGGGAATAGATGGATAATTGTCTGTACAGATTATCTCACTCGATTAACTATCACAAAGGCCCTACCAAGCGGTGAAGCCACGGAAATAGCCAAATTTCTGGTTGAAGACGTTATACTGAAACATGGATCACCAAGGGAAATCATCAGCGATAGAGGGCGATCATTTTTGTCGAATCTCGTTAAAGAAGTAAATAATTTATGCTTGACGTATCATTTGCTAACTACTGCATATCACCCTCAGACAAATGGCCTCACGGAAAGGTTCAATAAAACACTCGCTGACATGCTGGCCATGTATGTCGATGTTGACCAAAAGAATTGGGACAACATACTTCCATTTGTCACCTTTGCATATAACACCGCAAAGCAGGAGACGACAGGTTTCAGTCCATTTTTCCTTGTTCATGGACGTGACGTGGATACTCTACTAGATGCCATTTTGCCCTTTCTTCCCGATGAATCAGTGAATGATTACGTTCAAAACCTGATAATGAAGGCCGAAGAAGCTAGACAACTAGCAAAAATACATCTAACAAGAGCCCAAGACAAAGACAAATGCCGTTATGATGAAAGACATCAGATAGTGAATTACAAAGAGGGAGACCTGGCTTGGATATTTACTCCAATCCGCAAAGATGGTTTATCTGAGAAATTGTTAAAGCGATACTTTGGACCCTATAGGATGAGAAAAAGGTTATCCGAAGTGACTTATGAAGTGGAACCTTGTGATAGTATGTGCACCAAACGAAAATTAAGAGACGTGGTACATGTTCTGCGAATGAAACCTTATAAAGACCCTGACCTTCAGCTAGAAGATATTGAACAAGAAAAGTCACCAACGGAACCAGTCCGGACTGTTTTTGACAAAAGGAACCCTAAACAAGTTTACTTTGGACCTATTACAAGAAGCCGTTCGAAACAACTACAGCGGGTCGCTGTGTCTCCTAAGGAGGGAGAAATGTCACAAACTGATACGCTCTGAGTGGCCGAACGGTTAGAGCACTGCTCTACAATGCAAGTGGCTCGGGTTCGAGCCTCCCAGATATTTGTTTGTTAAATTCAATCATGACTTTCATTATTTATTATTATGGACATTTGCAAATTATGTAAATTGAATTTATGTTAATCTTTCCCCTGGTGGTTATTCTAGAACCCTCCACCACAGGTTTATAAAAGTACTGCAGCTGGATAGGTCTTCAGTTGTGGTGCTGCCCGTGTAAAACACTACGACAAAATAAATTGTGCATTGGATAACATCGCCTTATTCCTTCTACGTGACAATATTTAATCACTATCATTTTGAATCTCATATCTACATCTCTGGGTTTTACTTAGACAGTTTGAGATTGGATAAATTTAGGTTTAAGTCAGAGATTCCTATTAAATCATCAATTTGATACTGGGTTTCTTTTATTCCGTATTTGCATTCTGAGAATATTCCTTGTTAAGTATCTTGACAGGTATTTTTTCTTTAGGGGTTCGGGAAGAACCCTGAAATAAAAGTATCACGGGGATTTAAAATGAAATCCATTTTTGTGACTATAATATTGAAAACTTAATATATTTTTTTAAATAGTACATATAAAAATGTATAAAAAAGAACTGATTTTAAAACAATAAATTAGCAATTCCTCAATTTGGAAATTGATACAGGAATAATTCATATAAAAGTAATAGAAAAATATCACACAAACAGTACTGCTCATAGTACTATAGTCTACATTCATTTAAATGTGAGAGAGGTGAAACCATAGTGTGTGAGTGTTTGAAGATTTCTTATATAGGCTCTATTTCTCGTTAACCTTAAATATGTATCTTATAATACCTTGTGACGTATGTGCGTCCCCTCTTTGAGACATCTGGGACTTGCTTCCCACGGTCGGATCAGTTTTTAGAAGAATTGATGACCACACGTGCAAAGACACCTGCAGTCGCTAATACACTGCGACGGACATGTCTTAATTAGCCCCTGCAACCTTTGACCCGAGGGGAAGCATTTCGCTACCACCGGATGTGGAGGGGGGGTGAAAGGGGACGCTCCGAGACGGTCAACCGCGGAGGGACCGAAAAAGAACCCGAGAGACAAGAGCGGAAACTTCGCATGAAACGGACATCAACAAGATCCCTCCCTCACAAAATTATTTTGGACTCTAAAATCATCTCATAGTGAAAACATGTATATTAATGTAAATAATAGCTGTGACAATTAAACTAAATTATTATAGTTTAAACACGCTACCATTATTGAATCAAACGTCACAGCATTAACGAAAGTGGTGTCAGCGCTGAGGATTAATAAAAAAATAATAGAGATTACCGGACCCGTGAGAGGAGGTGAATTGGTGATTCTGGTTTATTACGGGCGCTCTGCAAACCGCACGTAGAAAAACTCAAGACGCATGAGCTTGGAAATAAGGATAAAACTATCCTTTAGAGAAAAGAAAAGCAACTCACAGAAGGCCGAGATTTGATAGTGGATAAGCTATCCCATCAATAAAGAAAATCCTTTTGTGTGTGTTGTGAAAATTGAAATCATCTTTAAAGCAAGAAATGTCAACCGGATCTTCGGTATTCCCAAGTTCCAGCAGATAGTACTTCAAAAGGGGTGAGTACTGTTATATTTCTTGAGTTGTATTAGTTGCTTGCTAAAATTTCTACTACAAATTTTGAGATACTTAGTGTTTTTTCTTGCATGGGAACAATGTTATTGTGGTTCTAGAGAATTGTAAATACGAGTATTGTGTGCAACTTTTAGCTTAAGATTTATTGTGCTTTTAAGTTTCTTGATAGTTTTGATTATTTTACTGTGTTAAAATTTTTCGTTGTTTGTTTCTGTGTTTGCATGGGACCAGTATTATTGTGATACTAGAGAGTAGTAAATATTGTGTGAATTTTAACAAATATATTGTGCTGATATTGTTCAAAAATGGCTTTTCTCGGAAAAGGGAAAAAGCAAGATATGTTGTTACTCGCAGAGGAATTAGGGGTAGATGTCACGACAAACATGACTGTCCCTAACATCAAAAACGCAATCACTAACAGTGAGGGTTACGAAGAGGAATTCGTAAAAAATCTATTTGAAACTATTATTGCAAATAGAAAAATTGAAGAGGAAAGGGAGAGAGAAGAGACTTTGAGATTAGCTGAGCACGCGTTGAAAGAGAAGGAATTACAATTAAAATTTGATCTAGAAAGATTTAAAATAGAATCCGGACATAGTGTAAACGATGAATCAACCGGCTGTATAAATCCCCGTTCTGTAACCTCGAATGCAAATTTAAGAAAATTAATCCCAGATTTTAATCCAAATCAGTCAGATATTAGTTTGTATTTGGTGATTTTTGAACGTCAGGCTAAAAGGGCTTTAATTGAAAAAACAGACTGGGTAGGGCATTTATTAGGTTTGTTACCTTTGGATATCGTGCAGTTCATTGCTCGCGAACCGAAGGAACAAGCAGAAAATTATGACTATATTAAAAAACTATTATTTAAACGATTTAAGTTAAGTCCGGAAGTCTTTCGCTAGAGATTTGTTCAACACCAAAATAAATCGGATAGTACCTGGAAAGACTTCACCTTTGAAATGACTAACTATTTAGAGGAGTGGCTAATCGGCCTAGAGATCGAGTCGTTTGAGGACCTTAAAGATTTAATGGTTGTCGACCAACTAAAAAAAACGCGCGTATGCTAGTATGAGAGAACATTTCTTAGATGATTGGGCGAATCTCAAACCATCTACTCAAATAGCCGAACTCTTTGACAACTACGAGGATGTCAGGAAAATAAATTCAAAAACCGCGGATAAATTCAGCAGGAACGAGAGAAATTTGACAACTTCCGGGTTTAAGGAGAAGAAGACTAGGTTCGGGGAAATTTCCCCTAAACCAGTGGTTTCTCTTCCTGAGGGCGATAGGGGAGAGTTTTCGAAAGACGCGTGATACAAAAATGTTTCCATTGCAACCTGCCCGGACATATAAAGGCGGCATGCCCGAAATTAAATAGGATTCCGGAACGCAGTACGCTCAATTTACCCCTTAATTTGCCGGAATTCTCATTTGAACCTAAGGAACAAAGTACTTCTCTACACTGCCGTTTTGCGGCCCATTTTAACTTATGGTTGTCCTGTGTGGGGATACGCAGCAGATTCTAACATCAACCTTTTAAATTCAGCCCAAAACTCCCTCATTAGAACCATTACCAAAATTTGTAGATACACCAAAAATAAAGAAATTTATAAAGTTCTCAAAATTCATATATTTAAAGTTTACATACAAAATCTAGCCATAAAGTTTTTCGACAATTTACCTAACATCAATAATACTAATATCTTAAACCTAGAAAACTACAATCCTAATATCAATAGTAAGAGACCCAGAAGAATTTTACTGGACTCCTACAATCCCCCTTAAATTAGTTTAGAGGATCATTCCTTTTTGGCGAATGATCCCCTCCTATCAAAATTTTTCGCATTATCACACGTATCTCCCTGCTCATTTACTTTAATTTCTCAATGAACCACACAGGCAACCAACTTCTTTTCATGCTTATTTTTAATTTTTTAATTATCTCTCCGACGCCAGGACAGCGTATAGAGTGCTATCTCACTAATCCCCTTTCAGCAATAACAGACGAGCTCCTCGTCCGTTAGCAAGAACCAATTAATCTTACCCAGTTCCATCTATCACCCAGCTTAACCACAACTACCTTCTACATCTATCACAATTTTCCAGGACTCAAATTCCATTAAGGCCTAACAACTATAAGAGCACAATACAACCAGTATGGGACGGAGGAACGCTCCGCGTTCCAGTTTCCCAATGAATGATCAGCGTCAAGACCCGCTCTCTTTCGGTTCTGTATTTGTCTGCTTCAACATGTAGCCGGCTGCAGCTAAATTTGTGTTTTTTTGTGTGTGTGTATGTGCCGTCATTGTAATGTTTTATGTGTTCAAGATGTGGAATAAACAAGTATAATAACATCAAGACTGCCTTCTCAATAATAGTAAATCTGCAACATCAATCATCATAAATAGTAACCATATGAAGAAATACCTTTCACTGGCCACGTCTATTTCATATATATATATTATAATACGAAGTAAAATCTATGACTGGCCAGACTACAACACGTGATAATTTGAAGTTGTCTTATAAAACTCTCGACAATTCGAACACTTACTTTCTTAGAGTCCTATAGCAAACAGGTTGGAGCTTACATGTTTTGTATTGTCTCTGCGTGTCTCGCCTGTAAACGTAGCCGGTTTGCTGACCACCTGTCTGCTACCCCTTCTCTGTGTTTCCCGTTTCTCATGCGAAAGGACACTTTTATTGCTCTCCTTCAAATGGACAGTCCAGCTCCCACCTGTTGTCAGCCGTCCATATCTTTCGTTTTAAACTTGGCCTTGCTACTCATGTGTTTAGAAAGATGGTCCGCTATTGTGGTGCGCAGGATTGTGCATTTTTCTTTGGACTGACATAACTATTTATGGCTCATCGTGTGACTTACAACATGTGGTTCCAAGTGGGGCAGGGGTGGCACTGAGCCCTGCCTTGAAGAACCAATGGTGTACATATGTACAAGTGTTGTTTTATTACATAGTTTAAAATTTGAATGAGTTAGGAAAAAAATTCGGGAGATTTTTCTTACCCTCTTGATGATTCAAAGTTTTTCATTAGTCCTTTCAGCTTCGAATCATCGAGAGTCGACTGTGTATATAAATAGTTTGATTGTTAGGGGAAAAGAAAAAACAGAAATCATAGATTATTTCGATGGAAAAGAACTGTTGGAGAAATTTTAACTTGTTTATCAAAAGAAATTGTACCAACAATAACAACAATAAACAAAATTTTTCTTTCTGCATTCGCTATTCATTGGAACAATTAGTCTATAATTTGATACTCTTTATATAAATTATAACAGAACCAATAATGCTTATCGAGAGAACATTGTGGGGAAAAATAAAAAAAATTTCAAGCATCAAATATTCAAACTTTATTAAATTTATATGCGTTGATTTTCGGCAAAAAGCTGGAGAGAATGACCCCTTTATCGCAACATTCCAACATTCATTTAACGTGTTTTCAGGAATAAGATTAAGATATGGCGGGGACCTTGAGAACGTTGTCCTTGAACTTGTAGGATAATATTAGAAAATACTTGTTTACTGAGACAGGAATAAAGCTTCACGACCCTATAAAATAAAACAAAATCTGGAAAAAATGATAATTTATTTGGTTCAAGCATTAAAATTTATCTTAACCTAATTAAAATATCAATTTCAAGAAATTATATATACAGACGATTTGTTCAAAAAGAAGTGAGCGAAATTCCTTTAAAAATTTTCAAATTAATTCTGTAATAAAATATGTCATACTTCTTTTTCGTTTTCAGTTATTTGTCAAAATGTTCAGGATCTCAAACTTTTCCTATTTGGTTAATCATATTGTTAGAGACCCACGATAAAATTCAGTCTAATATAAAACATAACAAAATAAGTTTTTAGTGTTAGCAGGGGTGGCTCTAGGCGGACAAACCGGGCCTATGTCCGGGGCGGTAAATTTTAGGGGCGACATTTGGACCAAATTTTAAAAATACTTTTTTTTTGTTAGGGAAAATTTGGAAGAAGTTAAAGTACACTATCTAGGAAAAAATATTCAGAACGGATAATTTCTCCTTTATATGAGAATACTTAGTTATACAATGTTCATAAAATGAAACAAGCTGAATATTATTCGATAATTTTAGATTGCGCCCCTGATGCCAGCAAGATCGAACAAATGACATTTATGGTAAGGTATAATGTATTCAGAAATCTCATTCTAACGAAGTTATCGTTAAAACTAATGCGAGATTTTTTTGGTTTCCTTCCAGTTGAAAGATTAACTAGTTTTTAGTGTGTGGTGCTGTTAGCTCCCTTTTTCTTCGCAAGGAATATTCAAGTTTTATAGGTGTACATTTGTACATTTATGATCAATTTCTATCTTTTTTAATAATAGTTTTTCTTTTTTCCTTTCTGGAGAGGGGCGGCATTTTTTATTTCCGCCCGGGACGGCAAAATTTCTAGAGCCGGCTCTGTGTGGTGTTCGTACTATAAATATATATATATATATATATATATTGTCTAACGGAAGTCAACAATTTAATGAAGAATGTGAATTTAAATAGAAATACATTTTGTGACAGGATAAAAAAAGAATTTTGATTTTTTTAAAAAGAAATAGCAAAAATATTTAGACAAAAAAAAGTCAATATTTGTGTATCAGCATAAACATAACAGTTATATACAAATGTATTTCTATTTTCCTTCGTGGTTTGTAATTTTAACCAGGACGACACCTGAGCTGCCCCCACCCCTTCTCCTAACTACCACACCACACCAATGGGAGAGTTGCCGTGGTAGCCAAGTGGTCAAGGTATCGGATCATGGCTGACGTGTCATGAGTTCGAGCCCAGTACCACTGAAGACCCGCCGTGTAGGGGACCATGCTCGTTAAATCTGTCGAGAGCTCAAACGTCCTCTCGTTGGTGTGGTGTGGTAGCCAGCTCAGACGTCGTCCGCGTCACTTGACCATGGTTCAAAATTACGCGGTCCGTCGCCAAAAGCAATCGTGTATAGCCTACCAATGCGACTTTAATACTCACTCACATATAAATATATATATATATAGTCGATGTAGTATTTGATAGATTGTATTCTTTGGAAGGCTATATCGAGTTTGGAGAATGGCCTTAAGGGTACGAAACAAACAAGTCTGTGGAATGATTCCTTTGATGCAAGAAAATATTACAAACACGGGTGTGAATATTGCGGTTCCATATGCTCTGCTTACCTGAACTATATTAGACTAATATAAAAATAGTTGTCAAAAAATAAATCAGAGTATTGAAATAGGATTCTTCAATAACTGAGCAATTAAAATATTAAAGTGTAAAAAATGTGATCGTGCTTTATAACGTGTAAGTAACGTATTTGAGTCTTATCTTTAAATAAATTTGAATGATTTTTATATGCCTACTTTTACTTGTAATCCAAGTTTTTTTGGATATTTAATAATCTTTGAACATTTAAAAAATTTCAGGTTTTTTCAACAACAAAAAAATTAAATTTTTTTATAAACTTTGAATTATTTCCCTTTTTATCTTAATGTTTTATTTTAAATGAAAAAAAATAGATCAAAATGTAAAAAACGAATTTATCGATGTGCGTTTTGAAAGTCTAATTGAGTGAAAATTTTTAAGCTTTTCAGATCAAGTAATTTTTGTATTGTGTAAGTTGCTTAAAACATTTAAATTTTGTACTTGATTTTGAAATGCTCTCCTCATTAAATGATAATAAAATTTGTTTTTTAATTCTTATGCATATAAATTAACTTCAGGCTGGGCAAGGTTGGCTCAGCCTTTCATCCCTTCAGTGGGTTGATAAAATAGAACCAAGCTTACTTGTGAACTTAACACTGTTGGTTTCACGTCAGGCTGACCACCTATCTGGAACATCTGCTCATGCATCTCAGGGTCCAAGGTCACGTATACTGAGTAGAGCACATAAGGCCTTGGCCCTCATAGGTTGCTACGCCACTGAGTTAAGTATCTAAATTTTTTAAAACATTGTGTATAATAGACCTCTGACAAATTTCTACGTAAATATATAACTAAAATTAAACACGTTCAATATAATGGATATTATCTAGTAAATGAATTTGAAGTAAGTTATTTTTTTAAAAACTTTATTGTTAAATTAAGCTTTTCCAACCAGACTTATTAACTTTTGAAAGATTTTATCCCCAATTAAAAAAATCTTTAGTTATTTTGATGAATCAATGTTTGTGTAGAAACTTCTAATATTTCTTACTGCATACGAATGTTGTCCCTCAACGACAAAAAATGTGGGGCGCAAATGGCATTTTTTGGAGTTTTTTTCATTTTGCTTTTTGAATCATCAGAGAATAAAAGAAATTAGTTTGATGTAACTAATTATATAAAACTGACAATTTTAAGGTTTTTCAGATTTTATTATTTATATTATAATTAGTAATGTGAAGATTTATCAGTGCGTTTCGCTGAAATAAAGTTATAAAACATAAATTAAAATGGATTTCAGTAAACTATTAATGATAAGGATCAGTGGCGTACAGAAGGGCAAAATAATGCAACTGTAACACACGGTATAGTTCCAAGACCGAAATGTAGGTGCCGCCATTACAGTATTGTCTTGGACCGGACTGTACGAACCACTGTAGTATCGTCAGAGAGAGTTTGGATCTCGACAAGCGTGCGTTCCCTGTTTCGATGTCCAATCCTGGACTATGTAAACTTTACTTATTTTCTCTAAATGTTTGTCTTGTAATTGTCTAAGTGTCTGTTCTTTGTAACTGTGCTATCTTATGTCATTAAATATATTAATTTACCCCGAGATTCTATAAATTACTTTTGGTTACCCCAAGTAATAACGTAAGCGGCAGCTACAATTGGCGTTTAACGTGGGGCCGACCCCAGCTCTCTCTCGCTTCCCCCCCCCACAGCCTTAGGGGTGGAAGTGTTTGTCATCCCGACAATAAGAGGATTCTCTCGCACCCTGCGAATGAATATTTTCATTCAGAAAACCTGTTAACAGATAAGTGTTGTTTATTCTAAATAATCATGCTCTGTTATTTGTGTGTATAAGATTATTATTATTATTATTCGTAGTATATATTGTGTGTTACAGGAAAACAGCATAATTGAATTTAAAGTTGATATTCATTTGTCAGTTTTCCTAATCTTTTGAAAACGAAATTTTCATTCTATCGGTTGATCTGATTAAAGCTATTTGAAGGTTAATTATTTATGAGTGCATATTTTCTTCCTAATTAAGAATTTTATGCTAATAACGCGTATATGGATTTATCAAGAAATTATTGCAATTCTTATAATAATTTTTTTTTTCTGTTCTTTTTATGCCTAACATAAAAATAATTCTTTTGAAAGTATATGATTGATTATGTAGTATTACTATATAACATTTGAAACCTTGTATGTTATTGATAAAGTATTTACATTTCTGTTTTTATTTAAAAATTTTGGAAAATATTTTCAAGTATTTCTACTAAGTGTAAACAAGTTTGTACTATTGATAACCTCAGAGTGAATGAATTAAATTATGAACGGTATTTCTATTTAAACGTATTTGAATTGTTTTATAAATCCATTTCATGTTAACTGCTGAAACTCCTTTTGATTAATAATGAATATTATATAAATATTATTATTTTGGTTTTGATGTACTAAAGTGGAAGATAGTTAATATTGAAGAATTTTTTTTATTTCAATCTCATTAATATTGATTTGTAAATTAATTATCACATTTGAAATTAGAGAATTTTATTGTCATTCATCAAGTGTGCATTATAGTATAGAGTATTTTTTTTAAATGTAAAGAAATTTTCAGACTTTTGTGGCATAATTTTTCAGTAGCTTTTTGATTATTAATTTTTAAAAATAATAGTTCTACTATTTTTAAAAAAAATTAATTGTCATTCCATTAAGAACAAGTTGCAGATATAAAAAAATTAAAATTCCAATATATTAATTTTTATTAGTTGAAAACATTAAATTTAATCGGAAAATTGCAAAGTACGAACACTTTTGTGGTCCACTGTATATGTCGGTGGCACTTAATGGGTTAAAGTCGTATTGTAGCTTTAGCGACAAAGTATAGTATTATTTAATTCATAACATTGTTATTGCTTCAAGAGGGGGAAGCGATGAAAATTATGATTGAATACTGGGTTGGAAATATTGAAAGTTTGAGAAAAACAACTAAGGAATTAAACATAAATTTCAGGCATTTTTTTAACACACTTTTATAAGTTTCACTTGCATGTAACGGAATCTTAGAACTCGATTTTTACCCTTTAAAAAGATCGGATTCATTCGAAATTTCGCACACTTGTCAAGGACCGATGACAATACAATAATTTCATAATTTTGTTCCATTGTCCTTTTCAGGATCGTCAGGAATAAGGATAATCAGATTTGGCTACAAATCCATATATCACGTCCAGATTTGGCGACTTATTGCATATATCATTTTTAAATTTGGCAACTAGTTCCATATACCATTTTCAGACATGGCGACTAATTTCCTACATCATTTCCAGATTTGACGACTAAAAGAATAAGGTGTAAACCTAAAGTGTTTTGAATTTAACGCTAATTATATATGCAAGTATAAAATACACTTGCGGTTAAAAGAAATAAAACAAACAAAAGAAGTGTTCTATATCTGAGAAAGTGGAGGGTGGGTGGGTGTTTTCAATTTCTTACCATAATATAAACATTTTTCTGAAAATAAAAATAAAAAAAAGGCTCGAGCATGTGAAAAAAAAATAATTTGCGTTCTATAACTGCTAAATATTTTTATAAAGCAATACGCATAGAAATGATGATACGAATTATAACATGAAAGGAACACGTTTAAAAGGTGAAAAAACAATTGATACTTAATATTACCATGTTTTTAATAACTCGCTTTCTTGAATGTCTATCCGGGTGGAATTTTGTAATTGATTTTAAACTGTGTGACTTTCCGAGGAGCTAGAGACTTGAAATTCGGACTATAGCTCGGAAGTGGATGACAATGCATGAAAATGGGAAAAAGAAAACAAAAACAAAAAGGAGGAATTTTATAATATTTAATCCGTAAAAAAACATGATACATTAAAAAAATTTGTAATTCGAACTTTTTCTTCTTTACACACTTTTATTTGTTTGACCTGTTCAAAAGAGACGGAACCTAATATAACGATCCGAGGCCTCGTAAACGGAGAGAATAAATACACTTCAGACCCATTAATTAATATCCATTGAAGAGCAAGACTAATTCCACAGCCACGTAATTCCATCTTCAAATATCAAACTCAAGGATAAATTCAACAATGAATAAATGATAGTTTAAAAAACTAAAAAACATGCTTTTATTGTAGTTCGAACTAAAAAATGAAAAATAAATTATAGTTTGAAAAAAAACTAAAAAACACGCTTTTATACTGAGTAAAAAGTAAAAAAATAATTCTTAATAAAGAATAAAATGATTAACGTGAAAATGAATGACATTGGGGCAAAAGCGTGGGGTGTTCTATAAATGTATCAATTGTTATAATTTCTAACTTCTATTCCGAAAAGCTGAATTAGTGTAAAAATGTAGTACAAAGCACCCCACGCTTTTACCACAATGACATTCATTTTCTCGTTAATCATTTTATTCTTTATTAAGAATTATTTTTTTACTTTTTACTCAGTATAAAAGCGTGTTTTTTAGTTTTTTTTTAACTATAATTAATTGTATTAAAATGCTTCGTTTGTCATAGGGACATAGCATACGGGAAACTGTATTTGAAAAACAAATCATCTGTTGTTCTTTATTATTTTAAAAACAAAATTTAGTGGAATTTTTGCCTGTCCAAAATATTCATGGTTCGAACGGTGCGAAGTTAGCAGAGAAATGTTTGTTTTGACTACAGTTTCCAGACTGTTCCACTGTTTCGAACAAAAGACCGCCAGAAGAGGCAAACCTAAATTTCACAAATTTTTTTTAATTAGAAGTAAATGCACATTGTTTTCGTAAGGTGATCGTGTGAAAAATGCACTGATGTATGTGAATGTTTAGGCACCAGTGCCTTAAAAATCACAAGATCTCACTGGTTGTTTATAAAAACTACAGTGTGTACAACTGAACGTATCATTTACTTCTATAAAAAGGTACAAAACCGCGTTCGTTTCCTCTGTTTCTCAAACATATTGAAGGTTGCCCTCTCATCCCCTCCCCCCTTTGACTTCTCCACACCGCCAATTCGACCTCTACTTCAACCTTCAAACAGTATTACTCGGAGCTCTGGGGTTCCACCAAGCATATCCAGGGCCCAACAAGTTAAAAAAATAGAAATTCGGAAAGAAAAAGTAAGTATGTATGCAAAATAGATTCATGTTGTTTATGAAGTTTATACAATCACTGTAGTACCTAAAATCGTGTTTCTCAAAGAGGGTCCACAAAGGTAAAATCTAAAAACCACAAAAAAATTCCCCATGTCTTCATTTTTTAAAAAACAAGTTGTCTCAAGAAGTCTGATACCTTAATTCAAAACATTGTTATTGAAAAGAGGAGAGTGCGAGGAAAATTATAACTGAATACTGGGTCGCAAATATTGAAATTTTGGAAAGCACTGAACTAAGGAATTAAATATAAACTTATGACTTTTTTGTATTAAAATGCTCTGTTTCACATAGAGGACCGAGCTTACAGGAAACTTTTTGAAAAACAAATAATCCGTTTATTAATTTTAAAACAAAATGTAGTGGAATTACTGCCTGTGCAGAATAGTCATGGTTCGACGGGCCACGTTAGTCTGAGAATTGCTTGTTTTGAGTATAAAAATGCCCGACTGCTCTACTGTTTCGAACAAAAGGAGAGAGGTAAACTTTTTCACAGATTTTTTTCAAATTAGAAGTTAATGATATTGTCTTTGTAAGGTGATCGTTGGAAAAATGCGCTGATATATACGAATGTTTAGGCACCAGTGCTTTAAAGAAAGACAAGACCTCACAGGTTGTTTATAAGATCTACAGTGCGTATACAACTGGACGTATCAATTGCTTTTATAAAAAAAGGTGCAAAACCCCTCTGTTTCTCAAAACGTTGGTGATTGTCCTTCCACGTCTCATCCCCCCCCCCTTCCCAGTGTATTCCCACAACGCTAAAACGACTTCTACCTTCAGTCTTCAAACTGTGTTCCACCAAGCATATCCAGGGGCTCCACAAGTCAAAATAAAAATTCGAAAAGAAAAAGTAAACATGAATGCAAAATAGATTACCTCACTAGAGTACCTAAAATCGTGTTTCTCAAAGAGGGTCCCACGAGGAAATTTAAAGCATAAATTCGGCGCTGGACAGCTTTTTTTTTCAGTAATTTCCTGCGGTTTTTATTTTTATATAATAAAAAAATGTTAAAATATTTTTTCTTTCTATGTATTACCTAGATTATAAGAGCATTGTGTTGCTTATGTGTGTGTGATCCAGGGTTCCACAAAGTTATTCTATCCACGCTACTGCTATGTTTTGCACACCTAACACCTGCAAAATAATATTTCTCAGAGGAGAAAACTAAGCTAGAATGCGTAAATCAGAAGGCTTGCCAATGAAAGGGGAGGGAACAACCTATTGACATATCAACTAATTCAACATTAAAACTTACGTTTAAACAGAAACAGCAGCGAAATTTACTGAATCCCTAGATGTTTCACACACAGTTTAAAACATTTAAATGCTCTTTTGAACAACGTATTTATGTTATTAATACATAATTATTATGTTAACGCATTTCTCTCGACGAATGTGGTAACAAAACCAAAATAATGCCGAATGTAAAATGTGACTGTAGGCAGCTTCAATGGACCTAAATTTCTACATTCGTGTAAAAAAACACTTACACACATACTCTTGTTAATAAATATAATACAAAGGTTGAAATGACACCTACTGCGTGCAATTAATGCTATAAAATGCCACGTTTCTGAAACTGTGGGTCGCGCTTCCCCTAGAGGGGCATAATAACTCTACAAGGGGGTGCGTGCATATCGAAAAGTATAATACTATGCGAATATTGAAGTGTTTTTGAAACAGACTTTGTAATGAAAATTTATTTAATCAAAATGAGCTGCAAGATTTTTTCTCACATATTTTTATACCAAATATAATTACAAGAAACTACCTTTTAATGGAAGTATAACACTTTTACTAAAGAGGAAAAGGGGCGCTGTTAATGAGCGATGTAAAACCATAAGCAAAAAAAATGACTTCTTTCCTCTATTTTGTTTTCTAAATTGTAAATCTGTTATTAAACTGAAAACTTTTAATTTCACCAAATGCACCACGTTGAATTTAAACACTCTTATGTCTTGGGTAATATTAACCATATTAGATATTTTCGTAAAGCAGCTTTCGCAAAAATCAATTTTGAGACGCGTTTGTTAAGTATGAATACACAGTGCATAGCAAATGTCGCTGATAAGCAAAATAAAAACTTTTCTAATGCAGTATAGCTCTGTCACGAACTTTGCTATCAAATGAATGATTGTACCTTAAAAGTAGATATTAATGGACAATATATGTGAACCAACAAACTGTGCACTAAAATTCTGTTTTTATTAAGCTATGTTATGATACAGGGAAATCGAGACTTCTTTTGATTTTTCAATAACTATTTAAAATTCAGCATATTAATTCGACGTATTATAAGTTTTATTTTTAGAAATTGTACAAAATTTTGCTTGATTGATAGAAGTATATGCGGCAGCCCCTTGTTTTGGCCGCCCTCGTGCGGTGCACGCCTGCTAGGATCGGCACTGCAGCCACGTTGGCTTCATTTTTACAAGCTTTTATTTAACTTACAATGTATGTATGTATGTAATTTGTTTGGGTGGAATCTTGCAACTCAATTTTCAAGCTGATATCTTCACTCCATTGAGCTGAAATTTTGTATACACGTTCAGTTTGGATGACAATGCATGTTTTGACAATTTATATTCCGATATTGCAATTAATT
Organism: Trichonephila clavata; assembly: GCA_019973975.1. NCBI lineage: Eukaryota > Metazoa > Arthropoda > Arachnida > Araneae > Nephilidae > Trichonephila > Trichonephila clavata. The sequence continues at coordinate 44,382 of BMAO01013247.1, read as the reverse complement.
AAAAAGATATTAATTAAAACATTTAATTAGTTTTGGGCGCCAACTTTGATATATCTGCATTGTTGTAATAATGTTATTTTTACAACAATGACAAAAGTTGGCGTCGAAAATCGGTTTTCAGCCAAATTAAATTTCATAACGTTGCGCTATTCACTGTATTTATTAACTTTGTCTAAAAAATAATTACATTTCTACAACGTAAAAATAATCTAATTTCTGCAACGTATGCAATTTTTTTACAAATTTCTATCTATTTTCTTGGATTTAAATTCAAAACAAAAAAAGTCGAGCTATTTTTCAAGTAGATTGGTACATTGTATACCTTTCTCAACGCTGCCAAGTTAAACTGAGATGGAGTATTGTAGAAATTTTTTTAAAAAATTTATCTAACTTTAATCTATGAAACTCAGACAAAAAATAATTACAGAATTGGAAGGATCATTTTTTTTATATATCTTACCCATCAAAAAGGAATCCGCTAGGAAAACAATAAGAGAAAAATATTATCCAGAAATGTAATGTATTTTCAATTAAAAAATAATTTTATATTAAAATAAATGAATTTTTTAAAGAAATTTTCTAATTTTAAGCCTACAAGTAATTTAAATATACCTCATTTTTTATCACCAGTAATCTAAACACACACTACGACATGTGTCCTTAAATTTAATTACAAATAGTATCTGTTAATTTTATTTGAAAAATTACGGCAATTTTGTTTCTCTAGATGAGTTAGGTACATTGTAAAACCAGCTCATGGTTATTGATATCCATAAAATGTGCCAAAAGAGAATAATTTGCAAATAAGGAGATTCTAAAAAAAAGGAGAGAAAAAAAATCGAATCTGAGAAGAAAAATTTCGTTAAATAGGAAATGCACTTCGCTATTTGGAGTTATTTTACGAAGAAAAGAGTAATATGTGCTTGGGTCCAGGAAAAAGTTCTTAAAATAGAGAAATTCCCAAAATATAGGTTCGTTACATGGAGGTTTGACTGTATAAAAATAATACGATGGTTAATTATTTTTTCAAAATCAAGTTTCTAAAGATGACCTGAGCAATTAAAAAATAGATTCTTACGTAGAAGATATCCAATGTCCAGCAAAATATTATCATTAGTTGAGAAAACTTTCATTTTTGATTACAACATGCGTTTTGAATTTTAAGCATTTTATTGACTAATACAAATATTTAAATGCTTTTTTGAATTTTTTTAATAAATAACTAGATTTTTCTTCTAATATGTTAGAGAAATATATCCCTTACCTTCAAAATATTTCAAATAAATAATATATTCTTTAAGATTTTTCAAAAAATAATCACAATTTTAATTAAACATTTAATAACTTCGTCATTTATTAAGATAATTTCACGAAACCTTTTTTTCGTGTGTAGAACAATATTACCCAAGATCTGCACGAAGATTGACAAAAATACGGATTTAAAGAAAATTGTGTTTTTCGTCTAATACCCTTTTTGCGAGAATTGATTCAGCTAAATCAGGGATGGTGAACCAGCGTTGAATGAGTTGAACAGGCTGAGAAACCTGTCCAGCGATAACTAAAAAGTAAAAAATAAATTAAAAATAAAAAAAACTTTTTAAGCACAAGCTTTTATTTAAATGCTCTAAAAAGAATAAAATAAACTTTTCCTTCAAAACTTATTTTACTGTCAACTTATAACGTCATTATACAATTTATATGATATAAAAGCTTGTCGCGAGATTTACCTGTGTAGATAAACAAGTAAAATAAATAACTTGACCTCAATGATTTTAATTTTAAAAAATTTAAACTAAGTGAATACGAGTACTTAAATCTCGCGACAAGCTTTTATATCATATAAATTGTATAATGACGTTATAAGTTGACAGTAAAATAAGTTTTGAAGGAAAAGTTTATTTTATTCTTTTTAGAGCATTTAAATAAAAGCTTGTGCTTAAAAAAGTTTTTTTTATTTTTAATTTATTAGCTACTTGGGTCAAATGTTTATTAAAAGATTTTTTCCCCTCACGTTTCAAAGCTGTACAGTTAAACTGAAATTTATTTACACGAATGCTTTGGATGACAATGCGATACTTTAATGAGAATTAATAAAAATTAATTACCTCTTATAATGGGATTCTGTCATATGTATATACATATTTATATTAACGGTAACTATTTAATAAAAAGTAGCTAAAATAATTTTTTTTTGTTGATCTAAGTAGGAATTGACTTTATTTTTTTTACATATTACTTGTTTTGTAAAACTACTTACCTCAGAAATAACAGCGCAGTACAGTACCACGCACAGAAATTTTTCAGGGGGGGGGGCAAAAGTCCACTATTCTGGTATCATGCTCTGATACGCCATGCAACATATTTTGATTTTGGGATCAAAAAGCAGCAAAAAATAATTGTTGAATGAATTAGCATTAATTAATAAAAATATATTAATAAAATTAATTATTAATAATCAATTCTAGATTAAATTTTACGTACTACAAACATAGGATTATAATCAATCGGAGAAAAAAATAAAGGGCTTCTGGGGGTTCGGATCAGCGGATTGTGTGCGCCATCGGCGCTGTATGCGTCTCGGAATAAATTGGCTATTCTACTATGAATTCAGCTTGACTTGAAAGACTGACGGGTCATGAAAACTTGAAAAGGGAAATATAAAACCAGTTTTTATCGTTACAGTATGATTTTCGCCAAGGGTACTTTTTTCTGTCATGAACTCACAGGACTGCTCTGGGGCGAGATTAACTAAGCGAAATCTAGAATTATCAAATATTTTTACGCTATTATGCTATTTAGAGCTAAGAAAATTAAACGAAAATAATTTATTCCAAATTTAAATCTGTACAATAATGCACAAACAGAAAGAGGCTTAAATATATTTCCCATTCACTCACCTTTTACCAATAAAACGAATTTCATTGAAGAGATAAATATACCCATCAAATAGAACATATTTTAAAATTTTCATAACTAAATCGTTTCCATCTTTTGAAAGAAAATGTACCTTATATTAGCAATCATATCCTGTGTGTGTGTGTTTTATTTTTGTCTTCTGAAGACTGTTGGATTTTGTATTAAAATAACGCATAGAAGCAATAAGGGGGTTATTGGTCACATGCCTCATAGTTCTGAACTACGGTCAAGTGATCAGGATTGTAATGAGTAGTTACTGTGTAAACTTCTAAGTTAAATACGGATTCTTTTAGCTTTGATACATTTAATGGGCTCCGTGCCCTCATTATGTTGAATATTTGACTAACATTCGAACAAGAGATTTGATTGAAACAATGCTCGAAGAGAATTCTCGACTATAATTACTGAGCAACTTGGCGTAGATCAAACGTTCTCCAAGATAATTTCAAATATTTAATAATAAACAATATACTTATCTAAAGAATGTGTTTTTAAATTTTCCGCTTATAAATAGCTTTCTTTTAATCAGATAATTCTTGAAGCAAAAAAAAAAGTCAAGCAACCATTTGTACTTTATTATTTAATACAGTTGAAGATAATTGAATCTTCACAACTAATTCTGCACGTCAAAATAATTTTATCTGTTAAGCTTAAGATACACTCAGAGAGAATTTATAGGGATTAAAGTTATGGTGCATTCATCTATGATTGCATAAAATTCAAATGGAAAAACCCTTTACACTGGGAAAGAAAAAAATTTGGAGAAATGATTAGATCTCTTCTTCCATAGTCAAAATGCAAGGCCCCCCCCCCAAAAAAAAATAACTATAACTCCGTTTCACTTCAAGCTGGCAGCGTTAGGAAGGGTACGATGACCGAATCACAGCCGCTGCCGGGTTACTCCAGGAGAAGAGTGACTAAACGAATAAATATCACCATATTTGGCGAGTGGAAAAAAATGCTCTTAAAAATTTTTTTCTTTAAAATTGTAGGAGTTTTTTTTTTTTTTTTGAAAATAGTATAACCTAGTTTTTTAATGGAGATATTTAAGATTAAGGGGAGATTTCAATATGTGTAGAAATATTGATGAATAAATTAGCAAAACTTCTCTCAAACAAAATCTCAATAGTTCTCAACATATTGATAGCAACGTTTTTTAAATGAAAAAATACCGTTAAATTGTAATTCATACTTTCATTAACTTGATTTTTTAAGTGACTTAGGCCACTTTCAAAATAAACGGCTCATTTTTCTTTAATTTTCATTTATTACATCCGCTTATAAAATGTAAATTTCTATCCTGTTTTTTAAGAATTAATCGCCTTTTCTCGGTTATTACTATTTTAAACCCGTTTGTAATAATTATTCACATTACATGTATAAATGCCGTTTATGTATGTTAACTTAAGATATACAGAAGCATACATTAAAGTTTTGGGATTAATTTGAAAAAAAATTTATCAACATTAAATCTTATTATCTTTTATAAAATGTATAGTTTATCTGAAAAAAATATCTCGATTCATACTTTAAAAATTATGTTACTGACATTATATGCAAAGTTTATGTATTCAGTTTAATATGCATAACTTTTAAGGAGGAAATAATTTAAAATAATTATTTAACAAAAATTATTTATTTTGAAATTTAGACCTATATTTTATTGTAAAAAAGTTCCATTAAAAGTTTTTAAACGGACAATGCTCTTATCAGGTATTCCTAAATCAAATTATATATATATGTATATTTAACACTTCATGTAAGAAGCGCTTAGAATCAAAATGAAAGCATAACACAAGAAAAAATTTACATTAAGATACTTCGGGAAAAAAGATAAGGAGCTCTTTATATAGTGTATATTTTTAAAAACACTGTCAAAAAAAAAAACGTGAAATTTGATTTACTTAAATAAGGTGTGTGATTTAAAATGTTAAATCAAAAATTAAAATTGTGGAACCATTTGCCTGTGTATTAAATATTATACACACACATGTTTAAAATGTCAACAAAAAAAAAACAAGAACAAAGATAGTAGCACGAGATATCAAAATAGTACGTATAAACGATGGCAAAGCGAAAGCGTTGATTTGGCGGGAATGCTTAGGTAACTCCGCCAAGGATGTAGAAAACCGGTTTTTAGCCAAGTAAAGTTTCATCAAATTGTTTTTCAAATGTATTCGTTCACAGGTATTAAGGAATAAATGTTTTTCAGATGTGATTAACTTAAAATATATCCTTAAAATCACAATTTCGATAATACACGATACTTTAACAATTTTCTATGCATTTGCTTTCATTTAAATTCCAATACAAACTGGAACTATTTTTCAAGCGGATTGTTACATTTTCTACCCTTCCTAATGCTGCTAACTTAAGGTGAAACGGAGCATAGGTTCTGAATGAAATTGCATTTCTTTTTCCAGCTTTACAATTGAGACATCCTTAAGCTATCAAGCTATGTATATCTTCTTTCTCTTTTTTCTGGAGGGAAGAATTCTATTGAAAGATTTACAAGAGAGAAAACTTTTACTATCTATCTTGAAAATCTTTTGACAAATATTTCTCTGACATATCTTTTGACATCGCAACAGCGAACGCAGTTTAGGTGTAATGTACAGTTTTAAACGCTCCGCCGTGAGCTGCCTCTAAAGCAGAGGTTCCCAAACTGTTTTGTCTCATAGACCCCTTGTCATGTTTTTCGGTTTTGGGTAGACTTACCTAATAAAGAATTTTTGCAAACTTATCAACTTAAATGTTTTTTTGACAACTGGTATAAAGCTATACTTTACTTAAATTTCTAATTGTAGTGAAGTATAGTGTTTAAAACCTAAGACACATGTTAATTAAATTGAAGTTTAATATCTAAAACAACTGTTGCATAAAGCAACTGAACAACAGACAAATGCTTTTAATGGGTAAGATGAATCTGATGCTTCTAAAATTGCTGAAATCAGTTTCTAAATTTTATTTTAAGATCTTAGTGCCTATTTTGATCAGTTCCTCTTGTAATATGGCATTTGTTTTTCTTTCAATGTTACCTTATAAATTAATTGCCTACTGTAGTCTTACCATATATAGAGTCAAAGCATTCTCAAACCTGGTTTCAAAGGGTATTTAAATGTTGAACATAGGTTAAAACATCCTTTTCCTGGCAGATTGGGAAACTAGGAAAAAATTCGGATCGTCAAATATCATATTCCTTTGCTTAATTATATGGGGCAAGAAACGCCAAATTGATGGCCCTTGTAACTGCAGAATAACTTCATTAAATTTGGTAAATAAATCTGTTAAACAGGTAAATCTGGTTTCCACTTGATGTGTGAAATTTCCTTTTAAAATTAAAGTCATGATCTGGTTTAATGAGAGTCGCTGTCATAGACCCCCATTTACAACTCATAGACCACCCCAAATTATTTTTTTGCTGACGTGGATACCCTTGCATGCGGTCATAGTCCCCTGAGGGTCTATATGGACCACTTTGGGGAATCACTGCTCTAAAGGGATGAAAATTACTCATATTTAAAGAGTTCGACCACACAAAGTTTTCTTTAGTTTTGAGCCATATAATTTAGTATACTTCATTTCTTGACAGCAATTAGAATGATTATTATTCTTAGCAAATTTTTAAGATTTCTCAAAACTGTATCAAGAAGAATATTATGATTGATAATACACAGCGAATGCTTCTAATACTTCTTTCTTTTGAAACACATAGCATAAATAACAAATCTAAATTATGCTTGAAGATAAAATATAAAGGCTTTCACTTGAGTATTTTATCAAGATAATTCAATAGATAAGTTATAGAAGGAAATTAATAATGTTTCGTCGAAATTTATTTTTAATCTCAAGTATTCTTCCAAAAACATAGTTTCGCAATCATTTAGAGTAACATTCATCGTAAGATTTTCATAATTTCCTGCTTCACTAGAAATATTTTTTGTTGATTGTTTGATTATATATTACAGGGGAAAAAATTGCTGCTTTCAAATAGAAACCATTTTGCTTAGGGCATTCAATTTTCTTATAATTAACTTTAATAATTTTATTTATATTAATTTTTAACTATTTTTAAAAAGATCTCGTTTTTGATATAGATATACTTAAATACACAAACAATTTAAGAATATTTATTAGAAAAGCATTTACAATTGTTAACAACAATGGTTTATTTTGTACACAGTGGGAAAAATTGATTGTCCAGTTTTATCTTTCAAAACTGAATAAATACTTAAGGTAGCCATTTCCAAAACTTTTAGCTTTGTCATTAGTTTTACATATTCTTTACGTACAAACTTATCAATTACATACATTATAAACTAGCATATCAAAATTTTACATTCGCTTATTTCGTGGAAATATATAATGTGAAAATATTAAACAAAAGCACAATAGGAAAACTTTTTAAGAAATACGAGTTAAAATTTCCACAAATTAAGAGTGTACATGTTACCTCAATGATGTTTTTTCGTAATTAAACAAAAAAGGCAAAAAACTGATATCGTCCAGTTTTTTCTTTAAAACTAAAGACATTTGAGGGAGAAGTTTCCAATACCTTTAGTTATGTCATAAGTTTTACATATTCTTGAAATAAAAATAATCAGTTCAGTAAATTATACACAAATAGAAAAAAACACATTTACTTTTCACTTTTTTGAATTTTATACTGGAGAAATATTTGGTCTTATGTAAACACACATCACGTTGGGGAAAAGATTAACAAATATCCGAGTCAAAATTTGTCTAAATTTGGAGTGTACTTTATTGAGAGCTGTTGAATTTTATAATGATTGTGGCAAATTTGAAGAGATTTTCCAAGAGTGTTTAGACAAAATTGACACAGACCACATAGCCAAAAGAGAATGCTCATCGGAAATGTTTGTTAGTAGGTAAATTTTAGTTCGGTCGTTTCTAGTTATATATGACTGAGGAAAGAGTAGAATGAACTATATTAACATAAATAATTAAAAAGTTTTCTTTGGCATGTTTCCAAAATTCTAAGTTTGCATTGCTCATAACATACACTTTTATATGCAGAACTGTTTTGTTTTCTTAAAATTAATCAAACAAAACGAATTTAATAGAATATTGATTGCTTTATTTTTACTAGCTTATTTCTTGCGATTCGGTGGCAATCCTTAAATGGGTTTCAAAATGCTTTTTCCCCTCAATATTTTAAATACTTTACACACAACTCAATGATAAAATTTTAAAAATCTTACGATAATATATTTTTTAAACTTTCAAAATTTGACGCCAAGCATAACTAACTGTTTTACGTTATTTAAATATATTAAAGAATATTACATACACCAAACACTGAAATCATTTTCAAAACTTATATATCTTTAAAGAAGTAAAAAAATTCAAAAATAATAAAGCACAAGTTTGTAAAGCTAAATTGATATAGAACTTTAAAATAAAAAAAAATTCAACGTTGCATAAAAACTATATTTATAAGCGCTGAAATACTAGAATTATTACAAGTAAAAATTCAGTTTGTCTCTGAACAAAAAGTCTAGAGATATACGCTAAGCATCTTTATTAAAAACAACCATATATAGATAGCACATAAAAAACCAAATTGTCATATGAATAAAATCTTTTAACATGTAAATATTAGGAAACTTTTTTAATATTGTATGTTAATTATGAAAAAGGCTATTGGGAACAGAAAAGTTGTATTTTCACTCTATTACGTATTAGTTGGTAAAAGTATTGCTTTGTTCCTTTCAGATTCTAAAAAATCACTCACATGCATCTATTTCTCAGATAATTAACTTCGGAACAATTTGTACTTAGAACCGAAATATTTTCCTTCGTTTTCAGAATTTAAACTGATTTGCATGTGCCAGGTATTTATAGCATTTGGATTCACAATAGTTGCAAAAGGATTCTATTCTGCTGTCACAGCGAGGGAATAACATGTTCTCGATTTCTCGCAAATGATCCGATTTACATTCCATGCGGTTTAACTTGCTATAGTCATCTACAAACAATTTCAAATCCACGTCTTCCAAAAAAAAATTAACTTGAGTAGCATTAACGCAACCCTTAACAATATGTATCCAATTTGCGCCAACAGTAGTCTTTTGCAAGTCACTCAGAGTCGAATCCATAGTAAAACTTTTGCAAAATTCGTCGCTAAATTTCTGTAAATTCCAGTAATCATCTTTCGAATTAAAAATCTTCCAAAACAATCTTCTGTGTAAGACAAGGAAGCAGAATTCGCAGATGTACAGAATTCGGAAGCATTCTATAATCTCACCATCACGTAAAATCAAATTACATAGAAAAGCACACGCTAAAAAGAAACTGGAGTATGTGGGCTCGAGACATAACAATGTACACCTTGACAGCAGAAAATGTGAGTGTTCAATTTCAGAATCTGGAGAATTTCCAATGTCGAGTATTTTATCAAAGTCTGCACGAAAAATTCGCAAAAGGATATTCACCACTTCAGCAATATAAAAAAGTTCATGATGCATCAAATTCTCAAGAAAAGAGTGTAATTTTTTAGAAGTAGTATAACATGCTAAACTATGTAGCAACACGTACCTCGTCATTCTGGAATATCTGTGAAGTTCTTGCGTCGATTCCTTGCACTCATCCGCTTGCTTATTTTCATTCATCGTTTTATTTTTCGAATCGTAATAATCTACGAGAGTGCGAGCGTAAAATAGGTTACTACTTAAATCCTGCTACAGCCACCGCTTTCGAACGTGAAGTGAAAATTATTTGCAGTTATGGTTAAAGTGCATGTGTTTACTACAAAACGATAAGCGCTCCATCTATTGGGCAAGCAAGGAGAATGGGCAAACTAAAAGAAAAGCGCGAATGAGTGAGTGAATATTAACGTTGCATTGTTCAGCTATCCAAGGGCTTTTGGCGACGGACCTCGTAATTTTGAACCCTGCTCAAGTGACGAGGATGACACCTGAGCTGGCACCCCTCTCCTAACTACCACACCAACGGGAAAAGGTTTGAGCTCTCGACAGATTTTACGTGCATCACTCCCCTACACGGTTATTAATTATGGATTGTAGTTATTAAATCTCCATTTTAACATATGCATTGATATAATATAGATTTGCACAAGGAGTAGTAACCCACGCATTTAAAAGGAATGCCATGTCGCTTTTGTATATTCACCCTCAGTGTTTATAGGCCACTTTAAATCGAAATAATTTTTAGTACTTTGAATATATAATGCAGTAAATATATGAAAAAATTAATTAATGTCGTTGACTTTCAAATCTACGCTTTCCACGCAATTGAAAAGAGATATCAGCGCTCTCTTTATAACGAATTGGAAAGCTTAAACGTGCCGTCTTGGAGTTATGAATGCATTTGAAAATTTACATTAGCTGAAGTAGATTTAGTCACGTTAATAATTCATATTAAGAAAAACTAGTGAGTGAGTGAGTAAATATTAACGTCCCACTGTTCAGCTACACGAGGGCTTTTGGGGACGGTCCGCGTAATTTTGAACCATAGTCAAGCGACTCGGACGACACCTGAGCTGGCTCCCCTCTCCTAACTACCACACCACACCTCGGGAGGACGTTTCAGCTCTCGACAGATTTAACGTGCATCGCTCCCCTACAAAGCGGGTCTTTAGTAGTACTGGGATCGAACTCATGACCCTCTAGCCATGATCCAATGCCTAGACCACTTGGCTACCGCAGCCATAAGAAAAGCGTGAAACATTGAAAAAATATTTACTTGGGGGGGGGGATCAGATATTTCGAAATTTTACAAGATCACGGATCTTCACACATGTGTGATGGAGCCGTCTCAAGCAAATCCACCCTTTTTGCTGGCACAAAATGAGCAGTAACTGATTAGTTTCTACAAATTAGTTTAAAAACTTATTATTATAACTTTTTATAGAGCGATGTAAATATATATAGAATATAAATAAAATAATATAAATAAAATGATATATATATATATATATATATACACTCACTTCCAAAAATTAAGCACGGAGAGGAAAATGCCAATTTCCTGAATCCAATCAGAATTGAAGAGGATGTAATTCGCTGAAGAGGTTGATGGAAGTATGCAAATATGTTAGGTAACAGCCAATCGGGTTTTGAAGTCGAGAAATATGCAAAAAGGGCAGTCTTATCAGACGCCAGCTTTATGAAGGGTTTCAGAAGTTGATTGTAAATGCTGATAGAAGGTGTTTAAAACTTTCGTACAATTTGTTTTCAAGACATGCGTGTTTCTATGACTTCCAGAAAACGAATGGAAGATTCTGAGCGCTGGCGTGCTGTGGGGCGTATTGAAGCAGGACAGTCGATCACAGATGTTGCTCTTTTTTTCGGCGTTCGTCATTCCGTAATTTAACGTTTATGGAAACAATTCCAAGCCACACAGACAGTTGTCTGAAGGCCCGTAGGTGGTCGCCCAAGGGTTACAACCACCCGCGGAAGATCGATATATTGCTATTATAGACAAGCGAAATCGCAGAGCGACCTCCCAACGTGTGACATCTATGGTTACAGCGTCCATTGGTAAAGCTATATCTGCAGCTACTGTACACCGAAGATTACATACGAATGGAATGTATGCCCGGGTACCTCGAGTTTGTGTTCCTCCGTCCAAACAAGAGGGGCACGATTCAAGTTGTGCCGGGAACATGGAAATTGGACTGTCTGACTGGGGCAATGTCATGTTTTCTGATGAGTCAAGATTTGCTCTGGAGCCAGATGACAAGCGTATAAGGATATGGCGTAAACAAGGAACACGCAATCAGCCCCAAAACATCACCGAACATCACGCATTCCGAAGCATTATGGTGTGGGCAGGGATTTCATTAGGATACCGCACCGACCTGCTCATCTTTAAACGGGGCTCTGTGACGGCTTTCCGGTATCGAGTGAAGTCCTAGAACCCATTGTGTGATTGTACGCTGCAGCAGTTAGCCCTACTTTTGTTTTAATGGACGATAACGCACGTCCCCATAGAGCTGACATCGTTGATGACTACCTGGAGAGTGAAGGGATTGCGCGCATGGCGTGGCTAGCATATTCGCCCGACCTTAATTCCATTGAAAATTTTTGGGATGCTCTCTGCCGTGCTGTATCTTCACGTTGTCCACCTCTAGCCACTCTTATTGAGCTGGAAACTGCTCTACAAGAAGAATGGCGATTGCTTAATTCTGCGGTGGTTGACCACCTAATTGAAAGCATGGTCAGAAGGCGTAAACTTTGCATACAGATGAGGGGGGGGCATCACATACTCTATTCTCCTTTTTTTTTCATTTTATGCTGTTTATTTTCACTTTATACAAAATTTTGGAAGTAAGTGCATGAAAAACAGTGGTTCCAAATCCTTGGTTCGTGGATCAAAGGGTATCGGGTCACTCAAGGAGCATTAAATTTTTTCCATTATATTTACTGGGGTGTATTTTTCTCGTGTTTGTGAGACTTTCCATGGAAATCAAATTAAAATCATTTTATAATTATTTTTTGGTGCAACTGAATTTTACTCTGAAGGCATGTTTAAATAGAATTAAATTACAAAATCAAAACAATTTAAAATATAAATAATCAACGTCCTACCCTTAGCGGGACGCCTTATAATTATAAAACGTTGACCGGTTTGGAAGAGAACTGTTGGGAAGAACTTTTATACATTATTGCGTCACAGATTCCCCCTACCCCCAATGGGGTTGCAGATTGGTATTTTTTTTTCATTTTCAGACCTAGTACAATCCTTAGGGGCAGGTATCCCTTTTTATTGTGGCACCATGTAAGCGATAAAAATTTCCGCCGGTAATTTTTGATACCATGTTTGACTATGTGAACTTGTTTATGGAATTTAATTTGCCAATGGCAAAATTAAATTCCGGATTCTGGGGATCTGATAGAATTCTGAAAGGACTTTCATCCAAATATAAAAAATGTTACACGTTATGATATTGAACTGTACATCCACCTACGTGAAACTTCCCAGAAAAAAACAAAGTTATTTTTAAAAAAGGTATTGTAGTACAAAACTTTGATTTTTTTTTTCCTAATGCAAATATATCAGCACTTCTAATGAGTGAGAAATAGGATGGTTTCTATCAACTTGGAACTTCCTTTAGAAGTTTAATACACGTATATGCGAAATTTCAATTTAACAATAAATTTTTTCTTGGCAGTCCTCATTATTTTGGAAGAATAACCGTTTGTACTTTTAGGAACGTAAGTCATTGATATAATATCCTTATCATGACCTTTTTTACACTTTTCCTATATAGCTTTAAGCATTCTATAGAATTCCGGCATTTCATACTTTGCCGGTAAGATATACACAGATGGTTCAGCAGAAGATGCTCTTAAAAATGCTGGTGCTGGAGCCTATTCAAATGCTTTCAGAATTATACTGTTAGAAAGTATTGTGATAATTTTGATGGTGAGATAGCAGCAATGTCATTTGCAATTGATGAATTGGAAAGTAAATATCTGAACGTAATATTGTGTTCTTTATCGATTCTCAAGCTGCCATTTTGTCTCTAATAAACTCAAGATGTAATGAAAACGCTCTAGTGAATTCCTGTAGAAGGAAATTGGATGAACTTGGGAAGTCTGGAGAAAGCATTGCCCTCCAGTGGATTTCCAGCCACTGTAAGATTTCTGGAAATGAGAAAGCAGATAGGCTTGCTAAAGAGGGATCTCTCATATCCCAACATGACTCTCCCTTGCCTCTGTGTAACATCAAAAGAATCATTTACAGTAAACTGCAAATTAATAGTCTCCCTGTATGGTGAAGCAGCAGCAAGTAAAAGATGGAAAATCTTGCTTAACAAAAGTGGTAGAGTTTCCAGACTCCTGCCACGATCTGTTGGAGTTGCGTGCTTTCGTCTACTTATCGGAGATGACTACTTGCAAAAGCATTTACACTCATGTCCATAAATTAAGGATAATTCAGAATCACAGAGAAATTGAACACTAAAATAAAACTTTCACCTGTAGAATTATCACACACATCTTGAAGAAGAATATGCAAATTACAGAAACCACCAGATGGCGCGGATAGTACGTTACAATGACGAGAGGTAAGAGAGGGGTATATAGGGAATGGAAGCAAAGAAGTAAAATTGTTCACAAGCGCTTTAAAAGCCGTTCAGTGCAATAACCGCGGAAGCATTTGGATGATTTTTTACATGGTAGAATTATCGGACGAATGGAATGTGGACGTACCCAGCTGGAAGTATCTGAGGAACTTGGAATCACCCATAGTGTCATCTCCAGGCTTTGGCAACGATTCCAAGATGATAGTAATGTGAGTAGATGTTACAGCACAGGTCGCCCCCGAGTTACAACGCCGAATGAGGACCGGTATTTGGAAGTTACTGCCAAAAGAAACAGACGGAGCACAGCATCAGACCTGTCTCGTCAGCTCTCTTCAGCTACAGATACGACAGTTTCAAGGCAGACCGTGTACAGACTCTTAGGGCACATTGGTCTATATGCTCGTATGCCTGTCAGATGTGTTCCACCTACCGCAACTCACTGCCGCCTGCGATAAACCTGGAGTACAGAGCATGCATTGTGGACACCGCAACAGTGGTCTTGTGTGATGTTTTCCGACGAGTCCAGGTTTAGTTTGCAGTCTGATTCTCGCCGGACTTTCATATGGAGAGCGCCAGGTACCCGTTTCCACCAAGAGAACACCATTGAACGACACCGTTACGGTGGTACAGGATGGTTCGTTTGGAGAGGAATTATTCATGGTTCCAGAACTTATCTGCATGTTTAGAGTGTAACGATAACAGGCCACATCTATTGGGATGTCATTCTAGAACAACATGTACGTTTGTTTCGGGGCGCCATGGGTGCTGGATTTCTGTTTATGGATGACAACGCCCGTCCTCACCGTGCAAACATTGTAGACGAATGCCTTCAATCGGAGGATATCACCCGTATGGATTGACCAGCATACTCACCGGACTTGAATCCAATAGAGCATGAGTGGGATATGCTTGGCCGACGAATTGCAGCCCGTCAGCCCCCTCCCAACTGTCTACCGGAACTTCGGAGGGCATTGCTTGATGAGTGGTGTGATATTCCCCAAGATCAGATTGATAATTTGATACTCAGCATGCGTAGGCGTTGTAAGGCCTGCATTGCATCGTCCGGGAGAAATACTCCGAATTAACCATCATACTAACCATGTTATACGGTTTTTTGTAAATATTTTCTTTTTTAAAATTTGCTCCATGGAGTAAAAATCGCAATTTTTATTAATTATGTCAAACATATAGCATTTTTTTCTCTTTACCTTTTGTTTAATAAATAGACTTTACAAATAAGTTAAATTTGTTTTGCTTCTGTCTCTTTCTTTGCCTCAACTTCATTATCCTTAATTTATGGACATGAGTGTACATCGCATTGGACTAAAAGATTCTGCTTGGTGCCCTCCGTGCAACCAGGGTCAAATGGATGGTGACCCCTCAGATACTGCCCTATTGTTTTAAAGTTTTTTGTAGACAACTCTACGGAGACAAATTTTAATTCGTTTTATGCTTTGTCATCATTTTATTGGGCTGCGCGTCGAATAATGGCACAGATGCCGAAGACGGGCGTAAGATAATATATATATATATAAATTGTTTTGTGAGCTAAATCAGTAAATATCATTCGAGTGCATTTTTTACGCATATATGAAGCTATGCGAACCAATCAAACCGTTGGGTTGTCTCTACGTGTCACCCCTGTAACGCAGCAGTTTTAATGACCATCTGTCTGCTACCCCTTCTCAGTGTTTTCCGGTTCCTCAGACGAAAAGTTAGTTTTATTATTTTCATTCCTTTTAAGTAGACAATAGACTGACCGCACCTGTTATCAGCCGCCCGTACCTTTCGTTTAACACGTTGCCTTGCTATACATGTGTTCAGAAAGGATGGTCCGCTATTGTGAAGAAGAGAAGAGTAGGATTGTGTATGAATGTATGGAATGTATTCTTTTAATATGACTCTTAACTACTGTAAAATATTTATACTGTATAATACATACTTTTTAAAAAAAACTTTAAAATATTTTTCTACCTATATACACCATTGCTGTTTTATTGCATAGTTTTAAATTTAAATCTGTTAAAAAAAAATTTCTCTTCGTGTATTTGGGAAATTTTTCTGCCCTCTTGATAATTCGAAGTTTTTCATTCGTCCCTCCAAATTATCGAGAGTCGACTGTAGTAATACAGGAAATGCAATATATATTATATAAGTTCCAATAAAATATGCAAGGTTTAATATATATATAAAAATAGTTTAAATTTCTTTTTACTCGTGAAATCTTAATATTAAAATATTTTAAATCAAACTTTATTTTATTTGCGATTGATAGTAATTATTGGAAAGATGAGCTCCACAACTTTTGAAAGTTCACGTTCCTATTAAAATACATTACAAATTAATAATTCTTTTTTAGACAATTTTTAACAAAATAATTCATTTGTGTTATGGATGTATACTTTTTTAACTGTAAAACCATTTATTCTAGAAATTAAGGAAATATATTAAAGAAAAGAAACGTATATACCAGTGATTCCCAAAGTGGTGTATATAGATTCCCAGGGGTCGATGAGTACCTGAAAGGGGTCCACGTCAACAAAATAATTTGGGGGTCCATGAGGTGAAATGATAGTGGTTCTGGTTAAACTAGATCGTGACTTTAATTTTAAAAGAAAATTTTATCAAGCGGAAATCAAATTTTATATAATTAACAGATTAATTTACAAATAGTTACTTTGCGTCTGCATTTACAAGGTGACAGCATAAATTTTATTAAAATAAGAATAATTTTAGCTTTTCTTTCCTGAGTTAAGCTAAAGAAGTATAACACTGGAAGTCCAGAATTTCCTAAATTTGTCACAGACAATTTGTCAAAACGTTTTAACCTACGTTCAACATTTAAGTGTCTTTTATACAGATTTTAAAACAAGATATGCGGATGCTTTGACTATAGAAATAGCACAGTAGTCAATGAATTCATATGGTCATGTTGAACAAAAAATGTCACATTACAAGAGGAACAGATCATAATAAGTACTAACGAAGATCGTAAAATTTAAAAATGGATGTCAGCGCAATTTTGCCTTTAAAAAGTCAAACCTGTTATTTGTCCCGACTTATGGAATATCGTGAAAAAGTTTTTCATTGCTTTTCTTAGTGTGAAGGAGTTTCAATGCAGTTGCCAATCTCCAAAAAAAAAAAAAAAAATTGGACACTATTAACAGACGAGATTTAAGGTTAAACCAGACAAGATTACTTCCAAATGTTGAAAATTTGATATTGTATAGAGCTAGAAATTCAACCCTCCCATTAAAATCATTTGTTTGCTGTTTAGTTATTTTATTTAACAGTTTTATTTATTAGGCAACTTTTAATTTAATTAACAGGTGCTTTTTTAAGTTTTAAACACTATACAGTTAGAAACTTAACTCTTTTAAAGTAAGAGTAGTAGTACCAAATGTCAAAAGGACATTTTAGTTGATAAATTTGCAAAAATTCAATGTTTATTAAGCAGGGGTCTACGCCTAATTGAAACACATGGCAAAGTGTTTATTAAACAAAAAAGTTTGGGAACCTCTGGTATACTGAGAACACGCGAAAAAGTGGGGGGGGGGAATGTGCGGGTACCTTGTCAGAAAGGAACGAAAATGAAATGTTGACCTTGGCAATCAGTTGTTACTTGGTTGCTCTAAACGTCGCTCAATGTTGTAAATCTGAAAATGATTATTAAAAAATATTCCATTGTACTTGAAAGCCTTTTACTTTTTGTGAAAACGATTTATGCCGTATTTCTTATACCCTTTTTGTGAGGGAAAATACTAGCTCACCCCCATTGTAAGAAACAGGGAACAGAAAGCGATGTTTTAGGACTACGCCTTGGGTCAATTCACTACATCGATCCTCCTGTTTTAAGACTATACCATCAAAATTTGTGTTGCAACTGTTCGATTTACAAATGAGTCAAAAATGGTTTAAAAAGTCTTCTACAACAAAGTATTCACTGTATCCGCTTTTATTCATCCTGCTATTTGTTTAACTCATTCGTATAAGAAACAAACTTCATATATTGAGTGAAAATCAGAATCAGATTTCTCTACTTCAAATTCTGTAATTTTTTGGATGAAACGAACATGCAGGGGGATGTTTCACTTTACACCTATGCTCTCTTTGTATTTATTTTTAGATAGTTGAGAGAAAAACTTACTGAGTATTTTGGAAGAAAACAATTAAATCCTTTCGAATGTTTGAATTTACAAGTATTGAACATCGTGGAAGATCGTCCTCTTAGATTCAAGTAAACATTGTATTTGTCTTTACGTTTAGATTACTCAATTTGGGTCATTTCAACACTTTTCGATATATTTCCTTTTTCTAAATGAAAGAAGCAACCGGACGCCAAGCAAACGAGAAAGAGTGAGTGAATATTAACGTCGTACTGTTCAGCTACACGAGGGATTTTGGCGATGGACCTTGTAATTTTTAAACATGGTCAAGTGACGAGGACGACGCCTGAGCTGGCAACCCCCCTTCTCCTAAATACACAACCAACTAGGGGACATTTAAGCTGTCCACAGATTTAAAGTGCATCGCTCCCCTACATGTTGGGTTTTCAGCGTCTCTAGGCTCCAACTCATGAAACGCCGGCCACGAGACGGTTACCTTGGTTACTAGGCTACAGCGACCGCAAGACGTAGGGGGTAGGAGAGGGGGGTTGGTTTTGTGTGAACAAAACTATTGTTAACCAAACAGCAACGATTCTATCAAAATCAAGACATACCACATTCTTTCAAAGTTGTGTCCACATTCCGGTTTCACTCAGCTGAAAAAGTAATTGAAGGGCAGTGCTTCAAAGTAGCAATTTTATGAAATTCGGCCATTTTAATTAGTGCGGATTATCTGTGTAATGCCGTACTCTCACAAATACACTTCATCTACATTTTAGAAAGGTGTTTAGATTTCAATAAATTCTGCATTTATCTGTATTTTCTGTGCAACCCACAATCTTAGAAAAAATACTGACCAGAGTATAGAAAGAGTTTTTCATTGTTTATGGATAACATTCGTTCCATTTATGCATTCAAAAAAACTCGCACTTAACTTTCACTCCAAAAAAAAATTGCTGTTATAAATCGAAGAACTATATAAATTAACTATAAATAATATTACTTACTTTTTGGACGTGATATGAATGTTAGATATAGATTGATAGAAAAAGAAAAGTTAAGAAATTATATATATAAATCGAATATTACTTATAAAATCAAAAAAAAAAAATTGTTATTATTAATGATTTTACATTTATTTAGATCAACTCTATAGGGAATTTATATAGAACAACCGTCTATATAGAACAGTCTGGTGTTTAGAGGTTTAATAAGTATTCTAAGGAACACTGTTATTTAACTTAATTCAGTGGCGCAACAGCCCATGAGGACCAAGGCCTACTGGGCCCATCTCATCAGTATTCGTGACCTTGGGGGCTGGGGTGCATGGGCAGATGTTCCGATCAAGTAGTCAGTCTGACGCAAAACACCCCAGTATTTAGTTCCCAACCCAGCTTGGGGCTCATTTATCGACCCACTGAAGGGATGAAAGCTTGAAACACTGTAAATTAAATGAATACGCTTGGTTGACGTGGCATGAGTTCGAGCCTAGTACCGCTGAAGACCAGTCATGTGGAAGGAGTTGTTGTGCATTAAATTTGTCGAGGCTCAGACATTCTCCCATTGGTGTGGTGAGGAAGTTAAGAGAGAAATATCCCAGCTCATCAACTTAAATTGCATAAACCTGTAACTATAAGTGGTATATAAATAAGAATATTGCACACACATTTTACTATACAGAACTGTTATGGATTATTTTTAAAGTAGTGAATTCTTGAAAATATTACAAT
This sequence comes from Trichonephila clavata, assembly GCA_019973975.1. Taxonomy (NCBI): domain Eukaryota; kingdom Metazoa; phylum Arthropoda; class Arachnida; order Araneae; family Nephilidae; genus Trichonephila; species Trichonephila clavata. Next base: position 24,559 of record BMAO01013247.1, on the reverse strand, counting down.
GAAAACTAATCGACTTTGTAATTTCGATCCTAGTTTCCCCAAAATTTTTGTAGTTGTTGTATGAGAGAGTTAAGTTCGTTTTTCATTATTATAATTATTTTGAAGTATTTCTCTCTCTTGTTGTACAAATAAAAAAATTTTAGTTATGTTAGCTGATTTTCAATTTTTTTTAATCATGCATTTCAGTTCACACATTAAAAATTCATAAGAAAAAATATATGTTACGTGTCCGAGAAATACCCCTTTTTTTAAAATCGTGATTGAAAATCAATTAAGTAAATTGGAAATTTTAAGAGAATTACTCATTCAATATTGTATTTTTTCGCATAATACTAATCTATTTTATTTTCTGTTCGTATATTTAAACCATATGGTTTATATATAGGTGTGGTTATATGAATTAGACTTGAATTAGTATCAAGGCACCTGTATATAATGAGCTTCTTGTTACCCTTGATGTTGGAAACCCCAAACACCAAAATTCTGTGTGCCACTGATTCTTATCGTTAAAAATTTAATAAAATGAACTTCAATGAGTATTAAATAATTTTATATTAACAAAACATTAAAAACTATTTTCAAATAACTAATTTTGATATAGAGCAATAAAATCTAGAAATTTTAAAAATATTTCAATTTTATAAAATTGTCTATATTAACTAATTACTTTTATTCTCCAATAATCCAATGTGCATTGTGGTTGAGGGGCAACGTTCGTATGCCATTAAGAATGTTATAAATTTGTACACAAGCATTGTTTCTTCAAAATCACTATTTCTTTATCAATTCAAGAATAGATAGAAATTTCAAATAACAATTCTGTCATTATTTGATCAAACTACTGTGCTCAGGTCAACGAGGAAATAATAACATTACATCACTGTAAATTCTTTCAGAGAAGAAAATCCTTTAATTTGTACAAATTATTTTATTTTTGTTGAATTTACATTATTTTGAAATCTTTCAGGACTATTATATAGCATGCTTTGAATAATTTGGAACTTTATGTGAAATTCTGACACAGTAAAATTTCAAAAACATATAGGTAAATTAGAGTTTAAAATAATTAAACATCATGTATAAAATTTAAATATTTGAAGCAACTTACACAAAAAAAATATTAACTCAGAAAAAAAATTTTAAAATTTCTCACTGTGTTGGAAATACACAAAATACAAATCGAGAAATTCGTCTTTACATACTGATCTATTTTTCATTTAAAAAAATAATTAAATGAAAAGTAATACAATTTAATGTTTGTAAGCAAAATTTAGAAAGATTTGTCTTTAAAAAGATATCAAAATTTTAAAAATTTAAAGCTTATTAAATAACATACATGGGTAATAAATTAGTTAGCAACTAAAAAGAAATCCTTAAAAAAATTTATTTAAATTTTTAAGGTGATACGGAAATACGTAACTTACATATTTTAAAACACGTATCATTTTTCACTTGTTAACATTTTTAGTTGTTCACTTTTTGAAGTATTCTTTTTCTAGGCATTTTTCATTGGATTGTAAAAACTCACCCGAGGAAATTAGTCAATCAATTTTACAAGAATCTGGCTCTTATAGATGAAATTTTTCAGCGAATTATTTTTTTTTACAGAGAGTTAATATAATTCAGGTAATCAAAGCATTTGGAACCACAAGTCTCACAGTCAGAAGAATAGTATTCTCTTGCATCAAAGCATTCATCATCAGCATTTTCTGTCTCTCGCAATATGGGCCGTTCTTCATGTTTCGCATTATTTTCCATCGAATAAAACTTTTCGAACATTTCTACTTCAGATTCACTCAAAGAAAAACTTTCATTGCTGACATTAAACCTCTCTTCCACAAGGTGTATGCATTTTTTCCCAAAAGTGCTATCCTGAAATTCACCCTCCGTTGTGTCTCGCGGAAAATCTTTTAAAAACTTTTGGCAAAATAATTCTAACTTCTCGTAGACTTCTCTAGATTCGAAAACCTTCCAGAAAAATCTATTGTATAAGACATCGAAGCAAAAATCACAAATGTAAAAAATCCGGTAGCATTTGTAATTAAGATAAAAATTGAAAACGGATTCTCTTAGGAATGCTGCCACTAACAAAAAATTAAAGTACATTGGCTCAGGCTCATCACATAGACTTAAACATCGAGAGAGAAGAAATTTAGCACATTCGATTTCCGATGAGACAAATATTTCTGCGGCTGCACTGACTATTTCTTCAAATTTGTCATTAAATAAGTATTCACTGAAGTCATCCATCACAATTTCTATTCCAAAATTTGCAGGTTTTATCATATCTTCTAATTCATTTCTTATTTCCTGAGGAATTCCGGCTGGAACCAAAGAATCTAACAATAGATATCGCTTTAAGCTTTCATAGTCACATAGTTCTTTGTTATCTGTTGTCTTCAACGTCATTTCAGTTTCTCTTTCAGAATGTTCTCAATTTGAAGGCTTGTTTCCTCAGAAATATATCAGACAAGTTCAAAACTACAGAAGTTATTTCAAATTCAATTTTTGTTTCTTAAGTGTTCTTTCCTTCCCGTTCAATTTTTTTTTTATTTTGCAATTTTAAAATTCTTCAAACATTTAGAAAATAAAGATATATCGATACCCTTAACGAGAGTAATACTGCAGCAACACCTATCAAAGACCTGGTAGAAATGATTCCTTCAGCTACGTAGCTCTTACGGTTAAAATAAATGTTGAGACAGTTAAGTAAAAGCAGTTAAAACTCCCGCTATGAAAGCCTTAACAGATTCAAAACGATAAAAGCGCCCTCTAATGGGAATCAAAGAATCTAAAAGGTATGCGAACACCTCATTCGTTGATGATCGCTCTAAATGGAGTTAATAGTTCCCACAAAGTGTAACCCCGAACATTTTCTTGGTTATAAAATATTTCGTTCTTTTCGATCTTTTTTCTTTTCTAGTGTAATTAAATTTTAGTTTCATTTTGTTGGAGAAACGTCTCAGCAAATATTAAGAAAAATTTTACTCCTCAATCCAATAAAGATTTCTACTGAACTTTCTATAAAATACTTCCTTTCTCTTCCCAGTTACAAACTACGTTCATAACCAGGGACGTCTGATAAGATTGTTTTAGGCCCTGGGGACCGATGCAAAAGTAGGCTGTATTTGAGATCTTTAAAAGTAGACAATATATAGCCTGCGTTGTCAAATACTCGTACAAACGGTTATTTAAAACAAATACATATGTACGACTCACAAATTTTATAAACCGGCTCAACCGATGACCGCATTTCGACTAAATAAGTTGAATAATTGTTTATGGTTTGAGGACTAGGCCTTGACTTGGACAATAACCATCACGTAATAATACAATTTTAACACTCTTGCCAGTTGATATTGCTGTTTGAAATTCTCTGTTTTTCAGAAAATATGTACGGGAATAATATTTAACCTCATTAAAATTATTCGGATCATGATGTTATTACTCGTAAGACTAAGTCGAGAACAACACAAGGCCCTGGGCCCATGCCTTAAGACGTCCCTGTTCATGACCAAAAAATGCTCTGTTTTTCCAGTTTTACTTTCTGAATTGAGGGCGGGGGGGGGGACGCTTATATAGCCGATTAGCAGCATAAAATTAATAAATATACGTTATACCGTAATATATTTAAAGAAATAACAATCGATAGTGCATTTTGTTGCTTATTTTATATTTAAAAGCTTCAGAAACAGTTCGATATGTTATAAAAACTTATAATTCAGTCCAAATTAAAACGAAAAGTTTTGGAATTTATCTATTGTGGGAGAATACACAGTAAACAAATTGATTGAATCTTTGAAAAGACCTGTACATTTTTTGACAGTTTTATGGGACAACACTCATTTACTCTAAATTATATTTTATATTTTTAAAATTTGCACTTCCCAAGACATTTTTCATTAAGAAGCCACATTCTGGCATTTGCTCTCGGTATTTTAAAATTTGTTTTAAGTTGATCTTCAGTGTTAAAAGGTGGCTGTGGTAAGCTAGTGGCTATGATCACGAGCTCGCGACGAGTTCGAGTCCTGATACCACTGATTACATATCGTAGGTGAGCAATGCAAGTTATTTCTGTGGCGGCCCAGTGTCCTTTAGTTGGTGTGGTAGTTAGAAAATAGGATGCCAGCTCAGATGTCATTCCCATCACTGAACCCAGATTCTGATTTAATTTATCTTTATATATGTTTATATATTTCAGATTTTTTTAATGAAATTCATTTATAATAAATATAATATTTGTATAAAGTTTCACCATTGGCGGGAAATTCACGTAAAAAGTAATTATTTATTTAATATTGTAAATGTTATGTCCTTATTGGGATTAAAGTAATTTTGTCTTGGTGGTTTGAGTGTGAAGATTTTAATAGCATGTTGCCATTTATTATGGTAATAAATGATTTTAAACGGAGTGTTTGCTAAATATTTTCTAAGGTATGATTCCGCATTTACTGTGAAGTTTCTAAGCATGATACTTTAACCCCCCTTATTAAAATAATTTTTTTACAAAATTGGTTTTTTCATAAAGTGGTTTCATTTGTTTGCTGAAAACTAAAGACCATTTTTTATAGAGAATAAATATTTTATCTACCACCTATCTGGCAGCAGTATCCTTCCACACGCATAAAGCTTCTGAATGCAGCAGGTAATAAGCTGATTCAAGTCATTTTTGATGCCTATAAATGGTTTTGAGAAGTTATCAAACTTATATGAGGTTTTGTATTATGTTATAGTGAAAGTTGCTGTAGAAATCTAAGTTATTAATCTAAATAAGCGATTAATATAAATGATTTTTAGACTTAAATGTATAAAAACTCATTTATGCGAATTAATATGCATAAAAATAAGGGTGGGGGGTAGGGAATATTAGTACCTTGCCAAATTATGCATTATAATTTTATCTATATTTATGTGTCAAGTTTTTGAAAATTCTTAAAGCAGATTATATCAAAATAATTTCCTTTTTTAAAAAGAAATAAATTAATAATTTTTTTACAAATGTGTCTTGTTTTGTGAGCTAAATCAGTAAATAAAATTCGAGTGCATTTTTTACGCATATAAGAAGTTATGCGAACCAGTCAAAACAAGTAAGAAATCTTTTTAAAGTCAATTTTATTTGTATGAAAGAGTTAAAAGAACGAAAAAACTTAACACTAGGAAATAATTATCCAGCGATTTATATGTAAATCAACAAAATGCAATTTTTTCCCCCGAAAAATATATTTTAGAAATATATTTGCAATAAATGTGTTTCAATTAATTTTTATTGCGTTATTTTAATTTGTAAAATTTCCCATGAATTCAGAATATTAGTTTATATATGCAATTTTAAGTTTCAGTTATCCTATATATTTCTTTTCATTTTCAGATAACTCAGTTCAGTCATTTCAAGATTTTTCTATCTCCTTTTTTGTTACGATTTTCAAACAAGAAGAGGGAACCAGACGCCAGACAAACGAGAGGGTGGGATGGGGAGGGGCTGGTTTTGTGTACACAAAACGATTGCTAGCACCATACAACACAATTACAATCCAGGCATATCACATTCTTTCACAGTTGTGTCCACTTTCCTGTTTTATTCTAATCTGAGAGAGAGGTGAGTAGTGAGTGTTTTAACACCACGTGTATGTTGCTCGATTATTTAAACTCGTTGGAACAAACTGTTTCATGTCGTACTTTCCTAGCTACATTTCTTCTAAATTAGAATGACGTTTTGATCAGAATCGAATTTGAAATTATCTGTATTCAGAGTAATTGACAATCTTTAGAAAAATGCTGTTCATAAAAGAGAGTATGTTTTCTTGTTTTTTTTAAAATAACATCGGATTTGCGTTCCGTTTTCCTCATTTAGTAGATTTCAGGCTTAATTAGTCTTCAATGTAAGAAAATCGATAAAGAAAGAATAATTCCTTACTGAATTTGATATAATTGAAACAATTAAATAGACTATGAGAATGTTACTTTTCCGCAGGTGGGAGTAAAATAGTTCTTACATATAAAATGTTAGTAAAAGAAAGATTTTAAGGCGCAAGAAATTTAATTGAATCACATAAAAAAAAAAAACAAAGAAAAATCGATAAAATTAAGGCTTACTCAATTTCAATAAATTGCTTTTAGATAGAATTCATCAAGAGCAATTATCTATTTAGAATGGTCTTGTGTTTTAATTGGTTTAATAAATATTTCTTAAATACACTGTTACTTAAATTAAAATTATTACTCTCGACCCATTACTATCGAGGTTTCAAAATAATTGCTGAAGAATAAAACTTAAAATTACATTAAAATTTTATTTATTTTATCCGCGCAGAAATAAATTTTGATACATGAATAGATTATATTAAATCTCCGTCTTTAAATAAATACAGTCGACTCTCTCGATAATTTGAAGTCGTTAGAAAAAGTCTGGATATCTCGAACTAAAACAATGCGTTTTGGTAAATTCAATACTTCGAAGTCAAATCTGTGGCTGGCCAGACTATAACACGCTATAATTTGAAGTTATCTTATAAAACTCTCGACAATTCAAACACTCACTATCATGTGCAGTCCTGTAATAAACAAGTTATAGGTTACATGTTTTGCGTCGGGTTGTCTCTACGTGTCCCCTGTAACGCACATCTTTTAAAGACCATCTGTCTGCTACTCCTTCTTAGTGTTTTCCGGTTTTTCCGACGAAAAGATAGTTTTATTATTCTGATTCCTTTAAGTAGACAATAGACCAACCACACCTGTTATCAGCCGTCCATTTCTTTCGGTTAACACGTTGCCTTGCTAGACATGTGTTCACGAAGGATGGTCGGCTATTGTTAAGAAGAGATGTGTAGGATTGTGTATGACTGTATGGAATGTATTCTTTTAATATATGAATTTTAACTACTGTAAATAACTATAATTCTTTTTTAGACAATTTTTAACAAAATAATTCATTTATAATGTGGATATAAACTATTTTAACTGCAAAACTATTTATTCTAGAAATTAGGGAAAGATATTAAAGAAGGAAAAGTAACGTATATACCAGTGATTCCCAAACTGATCTATATAGACTCCCAGGGGTCTATGATGACCTGCAAGGGGCTCACGTAAACAAAAAAATAATTTGGGGGTCCATGAGGTGAAGTCTATGATAGTGGTTCTGATTAAACTAGCTCGTGGCTTTAATTTTAAAAGAAAATTTTATCAAGTGGAAATCAAATTTTATCTAATTAACAGATTTATTTACTAAAGGTTAATTTTTGTCTGCATTTACAAGGTGACAGCATAAATGTTATTAAAATAAGAATAATTTTAGCTTTTCTTTCCTGAGTTAAGCTAAAAAAGTATAACACTGGAGGTCCAGAATTTCCTAAATTTGTCACAAACAATCTGTCAGAACGTTTTAACCTACGTTCAACATTTAAGTGTCTTTTATACAGATTTTAAAACAAGATATGTGGATGCTTTGACTATAGAAATACCACAGTAGTCAATGAATTCATATGGTCATATTGAAACAAAAATGTCACATTAAAATAGGAACAGATCATAATAAGCACTAACGAAGATCGTAAAATTTAAAAATGGATATCAGCAATTTTGCCTTTAAAAAGTCAAACCTGTTATTTGTCCCGACTGATGGAATATCGTGAAAAAGATTTTCATTGCTTTACTTAGTGTGAAGGAGTTTCAGTGCAGTTGCCAATCTCAAAAACAAAAAAACAAAAAAATGGACACTATTAACAAACGAGATTTAAGGTTAAACCAGACAAGATTAATTCCAAATGTTGAAAATTTGATATTGTGTAGAGCTAGAAATTCAACCCTCCTATTAAAATTATTTGTTTGCTGTTTAGTTATTTTATTTAAGTTTTATTTATTAAGTAAATTTAATTTAATTAATTAACAGGTGCTTTTTTAAATTTTAAACACTATACTTGATTACAGTTAGAAATTGAACTCTTTTAAAGTAATAGTAGTAGTACCAAATGTCAAACTGACATTTGAGTTGATAAATTTGCAAAAATTCAATGTTTATTAAGCAGGTTTCTACACCAAATTGAAACACATGGCACGGTGTATATTAATCAAAAAAGTTTTGGAACCTCATATATATACTGAGAACACGCGAAAATGTGCTGGGGGGATGTGGGGGGTCCCTTGTCAGAAAGGAACAAAAATGAAATGATGACCTTGGCAATCAGTTGTTACTTGGTTGCTGTAAACGTCCCTCAATTTTGTAAACTTGAAAATGATGATTCAAAAACATTCCATTGTACTTGAAAGCTTTTTACTTTTATAGAAAACAATTTATCCCGTATTTCTTATACCCTTTTTGTGAGGGAAAATACTACATCACCCCATTGTAAGAAACAGGGGAACAGAAAGCATTATTTTAGGACTACGCCTTGGGTCAATTCACTACATCGATCCTCCTGTTTTAAGACTATACCATCAAAATTTGTGTTGCAACTGCTCGATTTACAAATGAGTCAAAAAAATTATTTAAGAAAGTCTTCTACAACAAAGTATTCACTGTATCCGCTTTTATTCATCCTGCTAGCTTTTTAACTAATTCGTTTAAGAAACAAACTTCATATATTGTGAAAATCAGAATCACATTTAAATTCTGTAATTTTTTGGATGAAACGAACTTGCATGGAGATGTTTCACCTTACACCTATGCTCTCTTTGTATTTATTTTTAGATAGTTGAGAGTGAAAAACTTAATGAGTATTTCGGAAGAAAACAATTAAATCCTTTCGAATGTTTGAATTTATAAGTATTGAACATCATGGAAGATCGTCCGCTTAGATTCAAATAAACATTGTATTTGTTTTTACGTTTAGATTACTCAATTTGGGTCATTTCAACACTTTTCGATTCCTTTCATTTTCTAAATGGAAGAAGATACCGGACGACAAGCAAACTATAAAGAGTGAGTGAATATTAACGTCCTGCTGTTCAGCTACACGAGGGATTTGGGCGACGGACCTTGTAATTTTTAACCATGGTCAAGTGACGAGGACGACACCTGAGCTGACAACCCCCCCCCCTTCTCCTAAATACACAACCAACTAGTAGACATTTAAGCTCTCCACAGAATTAAAGTGCATTGCTCCGCTACATGTTGGGTTTTCAGCGTCTCTAGGCTCCAACTCATGACACGCCGGCCACGAGTCCGGTACCTTGGCCGCTAGGCTACAGCGGCAACCAGACATAGGGGGTAGGAGGGAGTGAGAGATTGGTTTTGTGTTAATAAAACTATTGTTAGCCAAGCAGCAACGATGCTTTCAAATTCGAGATATACCACATTCTTTCACAGTTGTGTCCACATTCCGGTTTCACTCAGCTGAAAAAGTAATTAAAAAGCAGTGCTTCAAAACAGCATATTTACGATATTCGGCCATTTTAACTAGTGCGGACTATCTGTGTAATGTCGTGCTCGCACAAATACACTTACTCTACATTTTAGAAAGGTGTTGAGATTTCAATAAATTCTGCATTTATCTGTATTTTCTGTGCAATCCACAATCTTAGAAAAAATACTGACCAGAGAATAGAAAGAGTTTTTCATTGTTTATGGATAACATTCGTTCCATTTATGCATTCAAAAAAACTGGCATATAACTTTCACTCCAAAAAAAAATTGCTGTTATAAATCGAAGAACTATATAAATTGGCTATAAATAATATTACTTACTTTTTGGACGTGATATGAATGTTAGATATAGATTGATAGCAAAAGAAAAGTTAAGAAATTATATATATAAATCGAATATTACTTATAAAATCAAAAAACAAAAAAAAATTGTTATTAATAATGATTTTACAATTATTTAGATCAACTGTATAGGAAATTTATATAGAACAACCGTCTATATAGAACAGTCTGGTGTTTAGTGGTTTAATAAGTATTGTAAGGAACACTGTTATTTAACTTAATTCAGTGGCGCAACAGCCCATGAGGACCAAGGCCTACTGTGCCCATCTCATCAGTATTCGTGACCTTGGGGGCTGGGGTGCATGAGCAGATGTTCCGATCAAGTAGTCAGTCTGAAGCAAAACACCCCAGTATTTAGTTCCGAACCCATCTTAGTGATCATTTATCGACCCACTGAAGGGATGAAAGCTTGAAACACTGTAATTTAAATGAATACGCTTGTTTGACGTGGCATGAGTTCGAGCCTGGTACCGCTGAAGACCAGTCATGTGGAAGGGGTTGTTGTACATTAAATTTGTCGAGGCTCAGACATTCTCCTATTGGTGTGTTGAGGAGTGATTGAGTGATTGAATATTAACGTCGCACTGATTAGCAACACGAGGGCTTTTGGCGACGGTCCGCGTAATTTTGAACCATGGTCAAGTGACGCGGACGACACCTGAGCTGGCACCCCCCTCTCGTAACTACCACACCACACCAACGGGAGGACGTTTGAGCTCTCGACAGATTTAACGTGCATCGCGCCCCTACACGACGGATCTTTAGTGGTACTTAGATCGAACTCATGACACGCTAGCCATGATCCGATGCCTAGACCACTCGGCCACCGCGGCCGGTGTGTTGAGGAAGTTAAGAGAGAAATGTCCCAGCTCATCAACTTAAATTGCGTAAATCTCTAACTATAAGTGGTATATAAATAAGAATATTACACAAATTTTAATATACAGAACGTTTATGGATTATTTTTAATGTAGTGAATTCTTGAAAATATTACAATTAAAACTAATCGACCTTGTAATTTCGATCCTTGTTTCCCCAAAATTTTTGTAGTTGTTGTATGAGAGAGTTAAGCTCGTTTTTCTTTATTATTATAATTATTTTGAAATATTTCTCTCTGTTGTTGTACAAATAAAAAAATTTATTTATGCTAGCTGATTTTGAATTTTTTTTAATCATGCATTTCAGTTCACACATTAAAAATTCCTAAGAAAAATATATGTTACGTGTCCGAGAAATACCACTTTTTTTTAAAATCATGATTGAAAATGAATTAAGTAAATTGGAAATTTTAAGAGAATTACTCATTCAATATTGTATTTTTTCGCATAATACTAATCTATTTTATTTTCTGTTCGTATATTTAAACCATATGGTTTATATATAGGTGTGGTTATCTGAATTAGACTTAAATTAGTATGAAGGCACCTGTATATAATGAACTTCTTGTAACCCTTGATGTTGGAAACCCCAAACACCAAAATTCTGTGTGCCACTGATTCTTATCGTTGAAATTCATTTTATTAAATTTTTAATGAGTATTAAATAATTTTATATTAACAAAACATTAAAAAATATTTTCAAATAACTGATTTTGATATAGAGCAATAAAATCTAGAAATTTTAAAAATATTTCAATTTCATAAAATTGTCTATATTAACTAATTGCTTTTATTCTCCAATAAGCCACTATGCATTGCGGCTGAGGGGCAACGTTCGTATGCCATAAAGAATGTTCGAAGTTTGTACACAAGCATTGTTTCTTCAAAATCACTATTTCTTTTTCAATTCAAGAAGAGATATAAATTTCAAACAACAATTCTGTCATCATTTGGTTAAATTACTGTTTTCAGGTCAACGAGGAAATACTAATAAAATTACATCACTGTAAATTCCTTCAGAGAAGAAAATCCCTTAATTTGTACAAATTATTTTATTTTTGTTGAATTTACAGTATTTTGAAATCTTTCAGGACTATTATAGAGCATGCTTTGAATAATTTGGAACTTTACGTGAAATTTAGACAAAGTAAATTTTCAAAAACATATAGGTAAATTAGAGTTTAAAAAAATTAAACATCAAGTATAATATTTAAATATTCGAAGCAACTTACACAATAAAAATCTTAACTCAGAAAAAAATTTAAAAATTTCTCACTGTATTGGAAGTACACAAAATACAAATCGAGAAATTCGTCTTTATATACTGATATATTTTTCATTTTAAAAAAAAAGTAATTAAATGAAAAGTAATACAATTCAATGTTTGTAAGCAAAATTTAGAAAGATTTCTCTTTAAAAAGATATCAAAATTTTAAAAATTTAAAGGTTATTAAGAAGCTAATACTTGGGTAATAAATTCGTTAGCAACTAAAAAGAAATACTTAAAAAAATTTATTTAAATTTTTAAGATAGTTCGGAAATACATGTTTTAAAATATGTAAGTTACGTATCACTTTTCACTTGTTATCATTTTTAGGTGTTCATTTTTTGAAGTATTCTTTTTCTAGGCATTTTTCATTGCATTGTAAAAACTCACCTGAGGAAATTAGTCAAACAATTTTACAAAAATCTGGCTCTATTAGATGAAATTTTTCTATGAATTATGTTTTTACAGAGAGTTAATATAATTCAGGTAATCAAAGCATTTGGAACCACAAGTCTCACAGTCAGAAGAATAGTATTCTCTTGCATCAAAGCATTCATCTTCAGCATTTTCTGTCTCTCGCAATATGGGCCGTTCTTCATGTTTCGAATTATTTTCCATCGAATAAAACTTTTCGAACATTTCTACTTCAGATTCACTCATAGAAAAACTTTCATTGCTGACATTAAACCTCTCTTCCACAATATGTATGCAATTTTTTCCAAAAGTGCTGTCCTGAAATTCACCCGCTGTTGTGTCTAGCGGGAAATGTTTTAAAAACTTTTGGCAAAATAATTCTAACTTCTCGTAGACTTCTATAGATTCGAAAACCTTCCAGAACTGTCTATTGTATAAGACATCGAAGCAAAAATCCCCAATGTAAAACATCTGGTAGCATTTGTATTCAAGAAAAAATTGGAAAACGGATTCTCTTAGGAAAGCTGCCAGTAACAAAAAATTAAAGTACGTTGGCTCAGGCTCATCACATAGACTTAAACATCGAGAGAGAAGAAATTTAGCACATTCGATTTCCGATGAGCCAAATATTTCCGCGCTTGCACTGACTATTTTTTCAAATTTGCCGTAAAATAAGTATTCACTGAGGACTTGTATCACAAATCCTATTCCAAAATTTTCAGGTTTTATCATAACTTCTAATTCATCTCTTATTTCCTGAGGAATACGGGCTGGAACCAAAGATTCTAACAGTAGATATCGCTTTAAGCTTTCATAGTCACATAATTCTTTGTTATCTGTTGTCTTCAACGTCATTTCAGTTTCTCTTTCAGAATGTTCTCAATTTGAAGGCTTGTTTCCTCAGAAATATATCAGACAAGTTCAAAACTACAGAAGTTATTTCAAATTCAATTTTTGTTTCTTAAGTGTACTTTCCTTCCCGTTCAATTTGTTTTTTTTATTTTGCAATTTTAAAATTCTTCAAACATTTAGAAAATAAAGATATATCGATACCCTTAACGAGAGTAATACTGCAGAAACACCTATCAAAGACCGGGTAGAAATGCTTCTTTCAGCTACATAGCTCTTACGGTTAAAATAAATGTTGAGACAGTTAAGTAGAAGCAGTTAAAGCTCCCGCTAAGAAAGCGGTAACAGCTTCAAAACGATAAAAACTCCCTCTTCGGGAAGGGACAGAACTAAAAGGCAAGCAAACAACTCTTTCGTTGGTGATCGCTCTAAATAAAGTTAATAGTTCCCACAAAGTGTAACCCCGAACATTTTCTTGGTTATAAAATATATCATTCTTTTTTCTTTTCTATTTTGATTAAATTTTAGTTCCATTTTGATGGAGATACGTCTCAGCAAATATTAAGGAAAATGTGACTCCTCAATCCAATAAATATTTCGACAAAACTTTCTATAAAATACTTTTTTTCTCTTCCCAGTTACAAACTACGTTCATGAACAGGGACGTCTTATAAGACTTTTTAGGCCCGATGCAAAAGTGGTTTGTATTTGACATCTTTAAAAGTAGACAATATATAGCCTGCGAAGTCTGATAGATAAAAGGAACAAACAAGGCCGGACGTGTAATGCGCAATTTGGTTGGCAGCACCTATTCCTACTTTTTACAGCCTTGGAATTCAAATTCTCTGTTTTGGGGTTGCTATATTTATGTCTCTCTATGAATTATTGGCTACTTTCAACATAATTAGAAAAAAAAGTGCAATGTATTGTATTTTTTGGATATGCTGTGTTGAGTATGTGTGCATCTAATAACCTATAATAAATATTGTGCGTTTATTGTTTATAACTTTACTACTGAACAATTTCAATGTTTTTTCAATTTTTGTTTGAATTTTAAGATATAAATAGGTTTTCATTGTTTATTTGTTGTATACAAGTTCACACACATTAGAAATATGGTATGTTTATAAAATAAGAATTACGATTAAATTTTTAAAAATATTAAGTGAAACTGAAAAAAAAAATGTAGAACTGTAACTATATTGTAGACTTAAAATAGAAGAGTAAAATATTTTAGTTTATTGATATATTTTTGATTATTTGCAATTTTTAGTAAATTTTTATTAATCCTTATAACATTTGAATCAGGTTTAGCAAATTTTTTCTAAACAGACACTTGAGGATTATTGTTACAAAATCCTTTTAACTTTTGCAGCTGAAATTAAATCATATTTTCATTTAGAGCAATATTCTTATATATATATATATATATATATAATATAATAAAATGAAAAAAATAATAAGACAAAATTATACTACCCACAAAGCTAAATGATAGAAAACAGATTCTAAGAAACATAACTAGAAAAATATTGATATATAATATAATAATTATATATATATATTATTCATAAAGAAAGAAAATTGTGTTTTATATTTATCTATATCATATTGACTGTTATAAAATGGTAGGAATTAGATGCATTGCCTTTTAAATACTGTTTAGAATTAAAATTATTTTCAGCTTATGCTAAACAAAAATTGACTTGAATTCCATATAATTTTTCAGTTAAAAAACAGTCCAAAATTATGTTTATATTGTGATTTAGCTAATATATAAAGGGTATAATTTATTTTTCAGTTCTGTTCTTACTTTGCTGAAAATTCATTATAACCATTGTTCACAATAAGATTCATATTTCAACTATGCTTAAAACGTGTGATTGAACTTAAAATTCTGTAGTATAAAACTGAAAACATTTTTAAAAAATTATTAAAAAGTATAGTATTATAATCATTTCGATCATCAGTAGTATTGATGTACTTTTTTTTAAAAAAAATTTTAAAGTAAATTTCATGAAACAGTATTATTATTATTATTTTTTTTTTAGCTATATTGAGTAGAGATAATTTTATAATAAGTTTTCAGTACTTCAAAATTAATTATTAATGGCAGGAAAATAATGATAAATTTTCAAAATACCTTAATGTATATTTTGCCTGGAACACATATTCCAGTAAAAACAAGGTTTTGATATAGGTTTTGAAAAAAAAATTTTTTTTTTCTTACAGAATTCTTTTTTTAAAAAAATAAGATTTCTAATAATAAGAATATATTATTATTATTACATGACAGTGGCTGTTTTCTTTCATTGAATTATAATTTCTTGAAATAAAAATTTGATGTATTGAGATATACAAATTAAATATTTGTTTTAAAAAATGAGATTGATTTTTCCTGAAAATTTTACTTTAATGAAGAAAAATGTATAAGTTTTTCTTCCTCCTTTTTTTTTTTTTAATTTGGGGGTTGTTAAAAAGAAGGATTAATACATTTTTTCTTTCTCGTGTTTAATTCCTTTAATAATTTCCTTTGAACTTGATTGTACATTATCCCAAATTTCCCGTTACTGTTCCGAATGTTCAGTGCTTGCTTCAATTCTGTACCAAAAGTTTATAAACAAATATTCAGTTTTTCAATTCTGATGTATTGCTATCTTATTCATTTTCGAAGTGACCTCAGGATGAGAGGTATTATATGTTTTACAAAAAATAGCACTTTATTTTTTTGTTATATGAAATTTCTTAAAAAAAAGCAGTGATATATAACACTTAAGGGACTGTAAATTTTGTAATAAAACGGTGATTAATAAATCAGGTTAAAACACTTCTACTATAAAACAGAACATACACAAAACATTTCAGTTAATTTTTTTCAAAATTTTTTGAGCAATCGCTGGCTCCGTTTGAGCATTTAAAAAAACACATTTCGAGTAAAACGCGTTTTAAAGTATGACATATCTTGCTCAATGTAATGGCATCTTCTCTTACTAAAACACTTATAGTTTTTGTTCTAGTGAACAGAAAATAATAAATTTGGTATTTTTATAAAGCTAAAAAGATGACCTATAAAATAAAATCATAAAAAAATTGTCAATTTTAAGGAAATTCACAATTTTAAGGAAATTCACAATTTTAGGATAGTCAGATACCATTCACACTTCTAAATTAAGAACAAGTTTAAAAATTACCAGTGATTCATGTAGGCTTGTCATATACAGAATTTAATATTTATCTTGATAGTTTGTACAGTTTATGATTAAAATCGTGTATTGTAGCTTTAACGTCAAAGAGCATTTTTATTGCACTCAATACAATTTTATTGTGTGAAAGGGGCGCGATGAAAATTATGATTGAAAATTGGGTCGCAAGCATTAAAAGTTGTAAAAGCACTGTCTTAGTAGCATCATTAAAGAAATAATTGATTTAGCTTCAACTGATTAAAATTTAAACGCAAGTGAGTAAGTAAAGGACCATTAATATTAAACAGGTTTTTTTTTTTCGAAATTTTTAATTGTAATGTTTTTTTATCCTATGTCGTTAACAATTTTTGCCTTTAGTCCTAAAAGAGATTAATTTCATTCAAAAATTAAAACTTTTAATTTGGGTAAAGAATTTTTGTCTCTGTGTATATGATAAAGTTGAAAATAAAAAATCAAGATAGTAACAGCATCTGCAAAATAAAGATAGCGTGACATATTTATTTATTATAAACTAAGTAAATTCTTTGTATTCGAATTTCTAATAATTTATTTCATTAGAATATTTATTTATTCCTTCGAAATATTTCTTTCTACATGTTTCGTTAATATCTACATTTGAAAATTATTTATCAAAATATTTGGGAGATTTCGTAGGAGATCAGAGGTAGATTTTAAAATGTATGTTTGCCTCACAAAATTATACTAAGTTTGCAAGGAGTATGGATAAAATATATTTAAACACTTTTTATTACTTTAAACCGTTTTCAGTTTTATTAATAATTACATGGCATGCATTTTTAATTTTTAATGTAATT
Source organism: Trichonephila clavata (assembly GCA_019973975.1). Classification (NCBI taxonomy): domain Eukaryota; kingdom Metazoa; phylum Arthropoda; class Arachnida; order Araneae; family Nephilidae; genus Trichonephila; species Trichonephila clavata. The sequence goes on along the minus strand of BMAO01013247.1, from coordinate 7,430 downwards.
ACATACGTTTAAAAATCTAAAAATGTTTGAGTCGATGCTGAATCGGAAATGGATGAAATAAAAAACGGTATTCCCCTTATTTTATATAAGATTTAAAAGCAACTTGTTTTTAGATTTTTTGAAATTTTGATGTATTTCCGTTAGTGGAAAAACCTAATTACTACGTTTAGGGTGACAATTTTGCACAAAACAGATTATTTTGCTTAGACTAGCATTTGGCAAACTGCTGTTCTTCTAGATTCTGCTTTTACATACAATTAAAAATTATGTCTGCTGAAAAGAGTTATTATTTACCTTTAAAATTTATAAATATCTTTTGGGATAAAAAACACATATTTAAATGCACAGTTAAATATTTGACTGTCTTACTGACATAATTCATAGTTAAATATGTATCTGATTTATCTTTTTTGCTATTTCCAGTTATATGTTTGTGTTTAGTATTGAGATTCTGGTATTTTTTTTATTTAATGTTTCTGATTTTCTACTATGTACTTTAAATGCCAATTTTCTTTTTTGTTAAACCTTCGAGGTTCGAGTCCGCAGTATATGTTAAATCATGAAAATTGATATATTTATACCATCTTCTGTAACTTTCTCCCCATCTCGGACTGGGGTCACAATGGACATTCCGGACACCCATAGCATGTCCGGTGTCAGCTAACCGAAGGGGGACAGAGGTAATAAAATATTTTGGAAGATAGCGAACCTCAGGAGATGTTTTATTTTTCACTCTTGAGTAGAGAGTTACCTGAAGTTGAAACAAACTCTCTTCTGATCTCTACCATCAACAAACTCTCTTTTAAAGAAATTGGCTTGTTGAAATTGTCTCAACTCAATCTTTTAAAATTATCTCGTTTGAAATAGCAACAGGTAATTATGTTTTTAATTTCGAATTATTTATTAATTTTTAAGACTTGAAATAATATACAAATACAGAAGTAACTCCTGTAAAGTACACCTTCGAATAAGGCGCAATTAATGTTGCTACCGGTCTCTTTCAATATGTATTTTCCTCTTATTAAGGAACATTCTATTTAAGTGATACTAAAAAAAATTTCTTATTCTTTCTTTGTAAAATTTTAAGATTTCGAAGACAAGTTTGTGTTTATCTTTAAATAAATTAAATATAGTGTTGTCCTAATAAACCAATGTAATTTAACAGAGGAAAGGAACAGAGAAATAAAAAATTACAACATTGTTTGTTCTACGCTTCGATTTAAAGACAAAGCAGAATATGTAATAAAGTGATTGCACCTCTTGCGGTCGCATTTTCTATGGGTTTGCATAAAAAATAAAAATGATGGCTTATTCTGACACAATGCACTGGGTTTTAAAAAGATTCATACAACGGAATATTTTAAATAAAATTCTATAAATACAAGATTTTATTACTCATTTAAAACATTTATACAGTAATTTAACTTTTTCTATTAAGAATTTTCATTTTTCAAGAACTTGAAATTTAAAAAGCCTGTGATTAAGGTATTTATTTGTATATCATTTATTTAAAGATTATTACGACTTGAATTTCTAATTAAACTAACTTGTTTAGCATTAAAGGACTAAATACCCAGTGTCTAGTCTGGTGGGTTTAAATTTCTGGTTCTAGGACATATTGTATCAAACACAAGGTTCCTTATTGGAAGGTACTATTATATTTTTACCCTATTAATATAAAGTATTACGGAATACTTTATTGTATTTGACTTCATGCAAAAGAGAACCATAAAGTAATATATTTAGTTTTAAAAAAAAGCTCTTTTGTTATATAATATATATATATATATATATATATATATATATATATATATGTGTGTGTGTGTGTGTGTGTGTGTGTGTATACATTATGTAATAAATAAATTCACATAAGAAGTGAATAAAGATTTTACCTGAAAATATTACTCCGTTAAAAGAAAACTAGCTTATTTTAGTGTCAATGAAATCTTTTTGTTTTTACGTATCCACAGCTGTAGGTAAGAGTATATGGTTTGTACAATTTCATTTTTGGATTTTTAATCGAAATAATATTAATTGACGCTAAATTGTTTTTCATATGACAGCTTCCACTACTAGAACGAGACGTGCATTACTGCTCCCAGTATTAAAAGATGCAATTTGTCTTGTTTATTGTAAATTTTAATTTTTTTTTTTGAATCATCGGTTATGAATAATTTTTCTGAATCATTATGCTATGTCAATATAGCACGTATTTATAGATGGGTTATTTCTCTCTCTCTCTCTTTATACACCAAGAGAAGTTTAGCAATATTATTTTGTAATTATAAATATATTCTTATTAGTAAATGTGCTATTGCTGATCGAAGTATTGAACAGGCAGTTCTTAAAAATTATTTTCGAATATTTAAAGTTTGTGAGTTAGGTCAGTATTAATTGAGTTGTTTCAATGTTTTCTTTCTTTTTAAGCTTAAGAGAGATAAACTTAGTAAAATTATTATAAATATATTTTCAAATAAGATTGCACACACATGTGTTAATATTTAAATGTTATCGAAAATATCCCGACGTGACATTTTTTGAGGAAGCTAAAAGACAGAATTTTATTGGACTGAGAAAGGAGCTTTTTTCATTATTATTTATATAATAATGATGAAAATACTCTAAAATTGTATCAGATCATGGAGCGAATTAAATACTAAACTAAAAAAACTGTACTATTGACGCGGAACAACAAGATGTATACAATCCAGAGAAAAAGAGATATTGCGCGTCATCATTGAAAGAATGATAGTTGAAGTACAATTTTTAGCCAGTCAAAATTTGTCATTCAGAGTTACTTGTAGGAAGTTGAGATAATGGTAATTTTTAAAGGCCATTAGATAATGGACAAATTTGATTCGGTTATTTTAGAACACCTTAATAATGTGATTAAACGCAAAAATAAAAATGTATTCCACACTACTTAGGGCAGTATTTTCAAAATGAAATAATTAATATTTTAGCTTTATCTACTCGTAATGAGATAAGAGACATTGTGCTAAAAGCCAAATATTACACTATAATTCTTGATCTACACCAGATATTAGTCTCACAGAACAAATAAAGTTTGTAATTTGGTGTGTGAGCACTACTGAAATAGTAAGGTATATAGTTTAGAATTCTTTCTAGGAATTTTTAGGAATCTGACTCTAAACAGATTTCCAGATTTGGACACATTCTCTATTGAATCCAATATCTTTGAAAAAATTGATTTCACACCAAAAATATTTTGACAGATTTGCTTCTCAGAATGCCACAAAAATTATTTGATAGTTTATTATTAAGTAGGCTTTGTAGAATGACTGATTAATACACTTTTCGTTTCAAGAAATCTATTTATTCTCTCTTGAGTACTTTTTTATTAGATTACATCTTCTGAATAAATACTGTTTTGCTTTTATAATTATAAAATGTCTACATTTATTTCAAAAGTAATATTTTTGCTTGTTTATTATTCTGTTAAAAGTATTTTGCAGCTACCATAACCTAATAGTTGACAAAAAAAAATTTGCACTTCAAATTTTATGTTTGCATTTCTATATATTAATGTTTTACTTTTTACTCTTATACGGGTAGACGAGTTTATAACCACAATGCATAAGTATTAAGTAAGAAATTAAATAAAAAAGTATTGTAATAAGTGATTATATATATAAACATTTTAATAAGTAATTAAAAATATAAGCCTTTTAATAAGTAATTAAATGTCTTAATATTATAAAAAGTAATTAAATATATAAGTATTGCAATAAATAATTAGTTATTTAAATACTATAACAAGTAACTAATATGTAAGTATTATATAAGTAATTATATAAATAAATATTAAATATAAGTGTTAGTCAAAATCTGAAAAATTCTCTCGAGGGGCGGCACATTTGATCTTCGCACGCAGGCGGCCGACACCCTAGGATCGGCCCTGGGACCACTCCTTTGAAACTTCTCACTCATCTCATGATTCACATGGGGGGAGGGGGCTATTTTACGACACCGACACTCGAACACAAACGCGCCTTAATTAGCTTGTTAAAAAAACGTGGGAACCAGTCTTCTCATTTCTTTTCCCCTGATTTATTCTTTTTGGCTAGATATTTTTAACTCTATATCTTGATTAGAACGAATATTTTAATTATATTACAACGCAAAATATTTTTAATGTAAACGGATTAATAATTTTTATTTTTGAATTTTTGTAAAGTATTAATAACATAAAAATAGACATTTTAATCAATACTGAAAAATAATTGCTATTATGCATCTCTCTATGCTGTACATCAAATATTATCATTATTACACTTTTATTAAGTTTTTCCACGCAATTTATTTGTGAGAAATTTAATGAAAATATTATTGTATGTAAAATATACATCTAAAAGAAATTATATCGAAGTCATGCTTCTATTAGAAGTCTATTTTTATAACTATTCGACGGTGTGTGAAAAAACTTCATGTGAGATTATAGCGAGATAAAAGGTCAAAAAGCAAAATGACCTTAGAAGTAGTACATATATATATTTTACATTGAAAAAATATGAATTTTTTCGTTTACTTTTTTGCTGGTTCTTTTTTAAGTTGCTTTCTTAAAAAATGAATGTTTTAAAATCATTAATTAAACTCATTGTTTTTAAAATTTTATTTCCCCTTCCCCCCAAAAAATATAAATTTTTTAAAAACACGTAAGGAGGGAAAGTACCTTTATACATTATAAAAATCAATTTTTGAAAAATATTTTTAAAAATTATTACAGAAGGCTAGAAACGTTTTAAAGCAAATCTAATCAATATCCAACAGTAATTACGCTCTCTGCAATAAAAAATATAGATGTGAACAGAAGCTAATATTATAAAAAAAGTTAACAAATAGATTTTTCGTTAATTTCTGATTGAATTTCGTTGGCTGGTCTCTCTCTCTCTCTCTCTTTTGTTTTGTTAATATCGCACTTCGAAACAACGTGAGGGGTATAGAGGTGACGAACTTCGTAATTTTAAATCACGATGAATTCAGGAGGATGACACCTGATTTGACATTTTACTCTCCAGACTGTTCAGATTGGAAATACACTATTGATATTTTTTTATTTAATATAGAGTTATATAACAGGGGCGTAGCTAGGTAACCAAACGCCTTGGTGCAACAACAACAAAAAAACACCGAGGGTCCTATTTTGATTGGACTTTATCAAGTAAAAATATATTAGTATTTTAAATATACAAAGCTATTTTAACATCAGCCCTTTATCATGATCTGCAGAATATAGGAAGTTGTCGTGTTAGCCTAGTGGACAAGGTAACAGACTAGTGGCTGGTATGTCATGAGTTCGAGCCCAGTACCACTGAAGACCCGCCGTGTAGGGGCGCAATGCACGTCAAATCTGTTGAGAGCTCAAAAGTCCTCCCGTTGGTGTGGTGTGGTAGTTAGGAGAGGGGATGCCAGCTCTGGCATCGTCCTCGTCACTTGACCATGGTTCAAAATTACGAGGTTCGTCTCCAAAAGCCCTCGTCTGAACAGTGCGACGTTAATATTCACTCACGCAGAACAGAGGAAAGTAAAGCTACATACTACTTACAGGTATGTGTATGAGTTTTCCTGAGTAAACTTTAGTGAGATTACCCAGGTTCGATTTAACACGGGATAGACAGGAAACGATACAAAAAATAAGCCATCAACATGAAAATGATGCAATATTATAATTATTTTTAAAAAACACCCCTCCAAAAGTGGGAGTGGGACAAAATTACATAAATCTATTTATTACAGATACGAGTTGTGGCGAAATACTCGAAGAGGAAAATAGCTTATTATGAATAATACTGTTATTAAAAAAAATTACCAAGAAGAAATAGCTTCCTGTGTAAGTTTAAGACGCATTTTTCATTGAACCTGAAGCTTATTTTCAAGTAACACTTGAAAAAATGAAAAAAATTGAAAAATAACAAAAATTTTCAATAAGTAAATTCGCAACATCATATACACAAAGGGAAGGAAAGAGAGGCCCCTGACCACTCCCAAGGTGTTCTCTCTCAAAATTGGGGTGGAACCGAGGCAAATCGTACTGTCACCTGCATGGTACTCAAAGCTACGGCTAACGACAGGCGTACAGTCTAGCCCGATGCCATGATGAATATCGTGGGCCTCGATCTGACTACGTCAGACAGGTGGCATTAGTAACAATAACAAGGAAAGGAAGGATTTTCTCTCTGAATTGTTTAAATTTGTTTTTAATTTTAAGAAATACTTAAATAGCAGATAAATTTAAAATTTTAGGTTTTTTTCAGAATACACAAGCATTCTTCCGTTTTCAATTTTATAAAAGAATGTAGAACTATAATGTACATCCTTCAAAAGTTATCTAGTGAAAAAGGAAGAAAGCCAATCAGTTTTTATTCTTTTTGTGTTCATACTTTTTGCTATTGAAAAAAATTGAATAATTCCATAACAAAATTTTCTTTGATGCTTTAAAGTTTGTACTTAACAGGAAAAAAAAGTGAAAAATAAAGCTTCATATGCATTTTCAAAAATTAGCTTCAAAAATTTCCCCTTCATTTTGTTACAAGTAATCGTGAATCGCAATACAATCAACATCATATGTACCAAATATTCACATGCACACAGAAATTTGTAAAATCAAGAAGCTCCAAACAGTGTTATGCATGACAAATATTTATATCTTATTTTCGAAACATGTAATTAAAAGATTTTAAAAGTACAAATTTTATGTTTTATTTAGAAATTAAAGATGCAAAATCTTACATAAAAGTTCTTAAAAATCAATGCTGAAGCACGCATAAAATACTTAGCAATAGTAAAATTCAAACATTTTAATTAATAAAACTGAACCGTAAAAAATATGTTATACAAAATTTATAAACACATTTCTGTTAAATTATATCTAGCAAAAAGTTTAAGTGAACATTTCGTATATAAATATAGATGCGATTTTTTTTAAGATGAGCACTAAGAAATTTTTTCCCTTAGAATAGATACGAAAACTTAGGACTTCTCAGATTTTATAAATTTGGTTGTAATGGGCTTACAAAGGAAGGGCGGTCATCTATAAAGTTTTTTAAGTACCACCAATTGTCTCACGGAAAATATTAGGGACCCTCTATAAAGTCTGGTTTTAAGCCCCAAGCCGGATCTTACAAAGGATTACTTATTCGACATCAGTCAGTCTATATGGGGCCCCTTGAATCCTGGGCCTCCCTGCGTGCGGAGGTATACTTTAAACCACTGAGTACTAATAACATTTTTTTTAAAAAATATATATAAAATATATTTTGACGGATTTAAGTATTAAATAAATGGAATTAACTGATTAAATTTGATGTTTTGTGAAAAGTAGTGAAAAATAAATTAGCAGCTCGCATCAATAGGATGACGTTTACTGTAACGACCATTAATTAAAAAAATTGAAGTTAATTTATTATTTT
>BMAO01013246.1:0-88694 GCA_019973975.1 Trichonephila clavata | reverse complement strand
ACGTTTATTGATGTTTTAATGAAAAAGAATATTTACAATGTAATCTTCAAATTCTTTTGTTGCTATTTTATGAAGGAAAGTGGAACACTAGATGTTATCTTTGTACAAATTAAAATTTTAGCTGTAGAAAAATTACCGTTTTTAATGTGATATTAGTATAATGCCGAAGTCATTAAAATATATTTTAAGATACTTGGTAGAGAAAATCTTTACGAATCGTAACATTTCTATGTTAAACACGTTTCAGTATGATATTTATGAATGTCACAAAAGTGAAATATGGTGCAGGAAAATTTATGTTATGCATTTTAAAATCAGTAGACGTTTTTAAGTGAATTTTCAAGTTTCAAGAGAACGTGAAATTCAGGATCACAGTTAATTTAAGTAAAAAAAAAATATCTATATCTTAAGTTATTATTTTTTAGATTTAGCATACGTTAAAATTTGCTTTTGAAACATTTTTTTAATCGCCTAATAACCTTTTGTGCTAATTTGAAAATTACCTAAAAAAATCTTTTTAAATGTGAGAAATTAAGATTTATCAGCAATCATGCCGCCGTAGTAGCTGAGCTGCTCTGCCTACGAGCTCGTAGCCGGTGATATTTCTGTTGATCTACCTGTTTGGGACTCTAATAAGTAGTAATTTATAAAGTAATATAATTTGCTGGATTCCCGTCTCGAAAGGAAAGCAGCGCATTCCTTCTGTTCTATGCTGGGATCATCGTTTGTATAATAAAAAGTCTATATTTTTCTGTGTTTGTTCTGTATGTTTCTGTTCATCTATATCTTGTCTTTCATATGTATCCCAGGTTGAAACACACGACAACAACAACAATATACAGTCGGCTCTCGATAATTCGAAGTTGAGGAGAGACCAATGAAAAACCTCGTATTTAAAGAGTTCGAATTGCCAAGAGCGTAGGAAAAAATTCCCAAAATACACGAAGAGAAATTTTTTCCAACACATTTAAATTTGAAACTATTTAATAAAACAACAATTGTACACATGTATAAAATTATTTGAAAGTATTTTTTAAAAAGAACATATTATACAGCATAAAAAGTTTATAGAAATTAAAAGTCCTGTATTAAAAGAATACATTCAATACATTCATACACAATCCTGCTCATCTCTTCTTCACAATAGTGGACCATCCTTTCTGAACGCATGTGTAGCAAGGCCATGTGTTAAATGAAAGATGTGGACGGCTGACAACAGGTGCGGTTCGTCTATTGTCCACTTAGAATGAAAACAATAAAAGTGCCTTCTCGCTTGAGGAAGCTTAAAACACTAAAGGGGGAGGGGGTAGAAGACAGATGGCCATCAAAGAGGCTAAGTTACAGGGAAGACATGTAGAGACAACGCAACGTTAAACTTGTAAGCTCCAACCTGTTTATTATAGGACTGCACATGATAGTGAGTGTTTGAATTGTCGAGAGTTTTATGAGATAACGGATAGGATTGAATGGCTCTGCCAATCATATCATGGGAGCTCAGCCACCCAGTGAAACTATCGAATGGCCAATCGTTCAAGCGCACGGACTTCGTCGCCGCTATCTTTAGCAGGCGTAATGCAATGCCCATAAATTATCCTCTTAACTTTAAACTTTTTTTATGTTAATTTATGTAATTCTAATTCTGTAACTAAATTTAATAACTGATGTGGAGTACACCCTTCGGGGTAGGAACTCCGTAACTTTACACGCCTCTTGCCTCTCTTGCTATGAGATAACTTCGAATTATATAGGGTGTTGTAGTGTGGCCAGCCACAGATTTTACTTCGAAATATTGAGTATACCAAAACGTATTATTTTAGTTCGAAATATCAAGAGTTTTTCTAGGGACTGAGCATATACTTCGAATTAGCGAGAGGTTCGTATTATGGAAAGTTTGAATTACCGAGAGTCGACTGTAATTTGAAGTAAGAATCTAACATTTTCTAGACCTAGTAACAGGCACACACATTCGCGTCTTTACCGGACATACTATACATGTACCAATTATGAGCAAGACATTGGACTATGTTAACAGTGACGTTATTGGCTGATGCAATAGAGTAGGAGCCGTCAAATTATTTTGAACATCGACCCCGTAAAATTTTTTTCTCCTCTAATCGACCCCTTCTATAAAGATATTAAAAAATACGAGGGGGAAAAAGGCTTGCGCGTTTTTTGAATGAGAAATTTTATTTTGATATAGCTTTTATGAGTAATGCGCATAAAAATGACGTGACGTCAGCTAAACTTTACTTCCTATATTTTAATTAGAAATGAAATTCTAAACAAAAATCGTATATACTGTGCTGTAATCAATCAATTTGTGATTGGATTGCACTGGTTTTCATCGACTGTTAATTATATCATATCACCCCTGATGCACGTTAAATATGTTGAGGTACAAACGACCTCCTGTTAATGTGGTGTGGAAGTTAGGACAGAGGGGTGTGGGTTCAGGTATCGTCCTCGTCACTTGACCATCGTTCAACATTACGAGGCCCGTCGTCAATAGCCATCGTGCAGCTTTAAAGTGTGACGTAAATATAACACTCGCTCCCTCACTCCACTGCTTTGGCTATCATTTGGCGCAGTTTGATTACATTTTCGATTGGTTTAAAAGAAGTTAAAAGGCAAGCACTTTGAACATTTAGTTCATTTAAAAGTATTGCAAAAATGCTTTCCAATTAATTTTTAAATGAACTGCTTTGTTTGAGTTACACAATTAAATTGTTTAAAAAGAAGTCTTTAAAAAAATGCCAATAATTGTTGTAAATACAAAAGTAACAAGTGTTATACCACTTTGGAATCTTAACTAAATGGACCATTTTTTAAAAATAATTACCTAGGGTATGTAATATTTTTCTTTTTATGAGAGTCAAATTTTAGTGACATTGTTTTCTTAAACCTTGACTCAAGAAAACTACCTACTAAGCTTTAATTTTAACTAAACCAGCAAAGTACTTTGCTCCATTTGTGATTGTGATTAATAATGAGGCCTTGTAAGATCAGTGAAAGAATCACTGTAAAAATGTAAAATTTGTGGTCACAGTACTAATGATGTGATGAAGGATGTCAACTTCCCGAATTTTCAAAAATATACTAGTCATGATTTAACAGGATGATATGGAATTTTTTCTTATTTTTCTCAGAACTGATATGAGCTTCCATTGCCCCCTGTGCACGCTTTATTTGAGTTTCTAGACACCCTGTAAAAATAAAAAAAAAACTTGCATGGAAGCAGGGACGTCTTAAGACTTCTTGAGGCCCTAGGCCCCTACTCAAAAGTAGGGCCTGGGCCTCTACACAAATGTAGGCCCCACCCAAGATCTTTAAAAGTAGGCTATACATAGCACACGTTGTCAAATACTCGTACAAACATTTACCCGAAACAAATAAATGTGCATGATTTACAATTACACAAACCGGCTCGACCGACTGCCACCTTTTAACTGAATGAGTAATGATGGGGTATGATGATGGGCTAGGCATGTACGTGGACGACGGTCATCCCCTGTAGCCAATTGACAAAACGTTTGAAATTCCCAATCTTTTGGAGAATACAACTAGAAATAACATTTGACCGTTGAAATTATTCGAGTTTTGATTTTATTAAGGCAGAGTCGAGAACGAGACGTGGCCCTCATAGAGGCCAAGGCCCGGGTCCAGTTGGCCCATGCCTTCAGACATCCCTGCATGGAAGTATGATTAAACTGAAATGAAAATAGCAAACAGCGTGCGTGAAAAAAAATTGATTTGAAACTTAATTCTAAATCTCAATTGCATTGAGACAACATATTTTTGATATTGATAAGTATGATAAAAAAAATACTGAATTGGCAGAGACACTTGTATATATAGGGAAAATTTAATTGTTTACGCGAAGAGAATCCGTAAAAATAACTTCTGGAAGATTTTTTTACATAAAAAATATCTGCAAAATTTATGCGTGTCTAATGATTTTTTTTTTTATTATTAGAATAAAGACCTATTTTGAATTTTTTTTAAAAATTTTAATTTTTGAAAGTTATTTTTGATTTAGGCTTATTAGTATACATTTTCAGGTAAAGATTCTTGTAAAACATTCGTGTGTAAATTGCTCTTAAGAACTCTCATACCATAAAAATTTTTGATAATTTCAATAACTTTTTTCAGTTTTCTAGTATAAATTAAATATATTTTGCCCCTTGAAATTCTCTGAAATAAATTCTTTGTCGTGTTGTTTGAAATTGACCAACTCACTGCACGCATAAATTGGTGATGTAGAGTTTGAGACTTTTTGGGGGAGCTTAAAGTTATTGTACATAATTTAAAGGAAAAATTTTTTTTTGTGAACTTCATTTTGTTTTACATTAATATAAAATTTAAGTGGAATGTCTGTATTGTAAACTGAGTAATAAGCTTTTAAATAAATTAGTTACAAAGCAGTAAACAAAAAGTTAAATATTAAAATTTTTAAAAAATCGACAATTCAAAAAAAATTTTCATCTAGATGTTATTATTCTTAAAACAAATTAACCAAATTTTTAAAATTGCTCAAAATTTCCTTTAAAAAATAAAAGTTGCATGAATCAAGTATTCCTTTAACATTTACAGTTTACTTTTTATTATAATGAAGCTAGGTAGCTAACTGTTCAAAATTATTAATTAACATTAACCGATGCAAAACGAACAATTATAGAAATTCTACAAAATAAATCTTGATTTAACATAATTTACTTTGCAGGGGAAAAAAGCCTTTCGCCGTTTGATATAGGTGATATTTATTATTTAAATATATCCATAGGTACAACATCAAAATAAGGATGAATTGTGGCATTACTTTCAATTCAGCCATAAAACATTAATCTATTTTACCTTTATTGATCAATGATTTTGTGCCCTGGATCTTCAGTAAACTTGTGAACAGAATGACATATAAGCATTTGTCTGGACCAGGGGTCGGCAAACTTTTGACACAAAAGAGTCAATTTGTAAGCGAAGCAATATAATTAAATAGTCAAAAATCCTAAAAAATGGGAACCTCACTACCAAAACTTAAATTATTTATATACATACGATTGCGCTGGAAGGCTCTGGTAGTGGTCGCGATAGGGACTCTCGTGCTTCAATCAATATTTTTTATTCAAACTCTTTATCCAAAGTAGTATTTTACATTTAATCAGGGTACTACAGAAGATATTTTTATTTTTATGCCTGAATTCACACTGGGAAAATTTCATAAGGTTGTGAATTTAAATTTCAAGCTTCGTGAAAGAAATTCTGTACCAATAATACTTTGATTCATTCCAGAATTTTATGTTTACATTACTAGTTAAAATTGATTTTGGGTGTTCCTGCCAACAAAAATCACCTTTCAACAATTTGTTAAAAATTATCTTGTAGCCGACTACTTGCAGCAATTAAAAAAAAAAAAAAAATGGAGATATGGGGATTTTTTTGTTGTTTTTAGATTTCTTTAAGCATTTTAAGAAAAATATGCTAAAATTAAGAAGAGAAAAAGAAATTATTATTACTAAAAAGGAAAAAAATTGGTAAAAATTTACAAAAAATAACATAAACGTGGTCCGTTCTGTACCAAAAGTTTATGAAAAAATTTTCAATTCTGATGTGTTGCTATGTTATTCATTTTCAAAATGAGCTTCAGGATAAAAGGTATTTTAATTTTTACAAAAATTAGAGCACTTTATCTTAGTTATTATATGATATTGCTTAAAAAAAACAGTGATTATATTAACGTAAAGGACCATAAATTTTGTAATAAAACAGTGATTGATAAATCTGACGGTTAAAACACATCTACTATTATACAGAATCTACACACAAAATTTCAGTTAATTATTTTCAAAACTTTTTCAGCAATCGCTGTCCCCATTTGAGCATTTTCAAAAAAACACATTTCGAGTAAAACGCGTTTTAAATTATGACATATCTTGCTTAAAATAATGGCATTTGCTTTTATTAAAACACTTGTAGTTTATGATCTAGAGAACGGAAAAGAATAAACTTGGTATTTTTATAAAGCTAATAAGATGCCTATAAAATAAAACCACAAAATAAAATTGTCAGTTTTTAGCAAAATTTATAATTTTAGGGTAGTCGGATACCTTAAAGCTTGCCATAAAATACGGAATATGTTTTTGTCAGTTCTGTGTGTGTTGGGGTTTAAGTATATTTTTCTAGTCCAAAATAATAAGTGTTTTAGAACTCATTTATGCAACTAAGTAAAATATTGAGGAAAGTCACTTTAAGTTTGTGTCTTTTCATGGCAGCATTTTTAACAATAAATTGGACTTTCGAAGCTTTAGAAATATATAATTGTTATATTTTCACTGATTCTCAGTACACTTTTGTAACGATTCCCGCCACACAGCTGTGAATCGGCTTGTTTGTGGATATGATTAACACGGTCAAGAAACACCTGCCCCCTTAAAATATTGCGCTGTCTTGTCTTGGACATCGCCCCGGCAACCTTTGACACCACAAGGAAACCCCTACTCCGTCCACGAATCGGATGCAACTCGAGGATAAAGGGGCCGACCACTATGATCCCGAAACCTAGAGAGGGCAGTGAGAGAGACGGTTGAAAACTTTCGTAGATACGAGATGTGACCCCCTCCCTCGCAAACAACAGAACGTGGACTAATAATTCTAAGCAATATTTTTTTAGTTACTTCAGAGTACGTTGTCGTTGTTGCTTATGCCACCTGTCTAACGTAGTCAGATCGAGGCCCACGGAATCCATCATGGCAACGGGCTAGAGATACGTCTGCCTAAGCTTTGAGCCCATGAAGGTGACAGCAAGATTTTGCTCATGATAGATGGCGACACCATTCGGATCCACAGATTTAACGAGCATGTTTTCCGTTTGTACTCGGTGAGTATTTCGGGGCATCGGGCATCGAACCCAGGCCTTCCGATCTGGCGTCCGAGGCTCTAACCACTAAGCTACCCACGGCCCTCAGTGTACGTACTGTAATTAATAGCTGTGACGAAAATAAACTAAATATTTAAATTAATAAATATCACGCTACCTTTATTTATCTCAAACATCACAACTTTGTTAATGAAAAATAATTTTTAATACAAAAGTAACAGTCTTAAATAATTCTCTTAAGTCACAGTCAAATATTTGAATGTATATATAAATACAGGAGATTTTTTCATTAAATAATTTAAAAGGCAAAAGAGAAGGGGTTACAATTTTTTAGGAAGCAAAATTATTCTTTTAAATAATTTTTAGAAGCAGAAGTCTGAAGAGCCGCAACCTTCTGTGCTAAGAGCCTCATTTTGCCGCCTCCTGGTCTGTGGACTAATGATCCCATCATTTGAAAAACTCAATAGTAAAACGATTTCTCTCATCCTCGACCTACTTCCAAACAAAAAACAGATATCGATTATATAAATGGTTACATCGCAAAGTATTATTCCCAACTAGACAGAGGAATATGTCCTACTTTCACAAAGAGTTGAAAAGTAGAAACAAAAGATCGAAGGTATTTCCCGCAATAATGGATTTTCATGTTTCTGCTAACTTTTAAAACAAAGTATAATTGCGTATGATGCATGAACTCTTGTAAAATTGAAGCTAGAATTTCCTTTGTAATTATTTGCATTCATATTTTTGAAAATTTTACTTGTCTCTCTGATTAAGTATTTAATTAGAAATTAAAAATAAATATATGTCATATATTTTTTTTAAAGTAATAACTATTCATTAATTTGTAAGAAAAGTTTTTGTGGAATACACAGATAAAACAAAATATTTTAAGTTTTTAAAAATTGTAACGTTTTAAAGGATTGATATCGAATTCTATTTTATCACATACAATCAAGGTTTATTTTACTCCATTATTTGGTATATATATTCTAGTCCTGCTGTTATAGTTTAAAAAGCTATTATATAAAAAGTGAATCCGATTTCTTGTAAATGTTAAAACATATATAATTCTAGAGCCTTAGGTAAGATATTCGTTTTGTTAGTGAAGGTAAAATCATAAATATTAAAACTGTAAATTTGAAAAGTTAAGATACAATCACAGTTTTTTGACGCTCGCAGCTAAAAGAATAAGACTAAAGATAAAGATATGGTTCGTATGAATTATTATAATTTTAATGCGTCAGTTTAAACCACAATTTAATTTATAAAGCAATTATACCAAACCCCTTATTTTTTAACCAAATTAAATATAAAAATAGCGGATCATTCTAGCCAGCCAATCCTAAAAGTTTCTCTCAACACCAATGCATCTTGAATTTTTCACCCAAATCTGTCCCATCTCACACACGGATTCTAAGTTCTGATTTTTATCACTCAAATTTAACCCTTCATAACACATGCAGTTGTAGAAATATTCATGAAATTCCTTCTAATTCTTTAACTACAATAACATTAAACAAAAATTTAATTTAAAAAAATGATAAGCCTTTTAAAGTCATTCGAACTCTAAGCATCGGAGATAAAGGTTCGACCAAGTGCTCCTATGAAACCCGTACCAGTACTATTTAGATAAATAATTTGAAATTTGTACAGCAGTTGAGGGAGACTGCGAGTATCCCATTTTTGCAATTTATGTGGACCCTTTTTTATTCTTAAGTTTATTTCCTATTGTAGGAACTAAAAAATTGCTCTAGGGCACATCATTTTACCCGATTCGTAAAGATGGCGGTGCAGTCAGAGGGATGGAACGGGGTTATCACAAACAGATGCTTCTAGATGTCTTAATGTGATTCAAGGTGGGAGACACTAGTAACAATTTTAATCCAAACATTCAGTTACAAAAAAGATGTGAACTATAGGTGACCACGGGTAACAACCTCTGCACAAGATCGCTTTCTATCTCTTTCGAGGTGAAGGCAGAGGCGTTACTGTTAGCTAATTTCAGATCATTGTGTTGCAACAGAAACCACAATATCTGTTGCTACGATGCATAGACGTCTCCACAGCCAAAGACTCTTTGTGAGGCACCCCTTTTGCGTATCTTAATCGATGACATAGTAGTACCCATTTACGTTGCACAATAAAGCACGTTACCTGAATCAGACAGCAATGGGCTTCTGCGTTCTTTACAGATGAAACCTTATTTTTTTTGTTTTTGAGAGTGATTCAGTTCGAGTGCTGATTTGGAGAAAACAAGGCACCAGATAATGTCAATCTAAGATTGAAATACATATTGAGGAAGTGTAATTATAGCTTAGGTTAGTATCTCTAAGTGATCATACAGACCTGTTTATGTTCAATGGAGAAATTTTTACTGCAGTGAACAGTCTGGAATGGATTCTTGCTCTATGATTTCTCTATATTTGCTAGGCTTGTTGATAAATATCTTCAGTATCAAGGTTTTGAGTGCATAGAATGGCTAGCTAGGTCCCTTGATCTAAATTCGATGGAACATCTTGAGAATTACATCGGTAGACAGACGACCTCATTTGAAGTAGTTCAATGAGTTGGAACGAGTATTGCTCCATGTATGGGTTACTTCTCATTCCAGTATTCGACAACTTAGGAAAAAAGTTTAGGAAAAAAGTCAATGCAACCAATAGAGGCAAACACCTTCCTTATTAAAAGCCCCATTACATTAATTTTTTTTGCTAAAAAATATAATTTTTCATCAAATAATAGATTTTTGGGGAAAAAATACATTACCTATTTGTAAATAATGCAACATTCAGCAGATGGCGGTTTAAAGTATAATTCTTCTAAATTTAACGTTTTTACGTTCATTTGCTAAAAAATTGGTTTTTGTATATATATATACATACGGGTATTTACCGTATCTATTCTAATTTTAGCTGAACTTTGTTTCCAATGTTAATGCTACAGAAAATCGGGTGCGACTTAGAATCAAAAGCGAAAAAATTCACTTAATGAAGAAATCGAACATAATACAGACTGTTAGGGCAATTATAGGTTCATGTATTTATTAAAACTTTTTAATTCTGATATAATAAAATAAATTAATTGTTCACTTCTCATTAGTTTTCATTAATTTTTTTAAATTTCATAAATACAGGATATCGATAAACCATTTTACACTATTTTCTATTTTTTCACAAAAACGTACTGACAATTCGGAGTGCGCTTTAGAATTGATGGGGGCTTATATTCGAACACGGTATTCATATATTTACGTTTTTTCCTCTAGTTGGACTGAGAAGTTATATCGAGATTGGGATTTTTTTTTTAAGTAAAAAAAAACAATCCCAATCTCGTATGGGATCTTTTTCAAGTATGGGATCTTTTTTAAAAGAAAAAAAGATCCCATACTTGAAAGCACTTTTAATATTTATTAGAAATAGGATACATATTTAAAAAAACTGAAAACAGGAATTCTTTGTAATTTAATTACACTAAATTAATTCTGCCATCTAAAAATGAGGGGTTTCATTTATGCCTTTCAAAAAATACTCTAGTTAATTCTGTAAAATATTACTAAGATTTCATACACGTTTTATATTTAAAATAACATTATTTATCACTAACAATCAAATCTAGTTGCAGTTAGGACTCGTTCAGATGTTTTCTATAGCAATTTGAAAGAAGACAAATTATGTTATATAAATGCAGTGTGAATGAATATCGTTGTAAGAGTAATATTTTTCGATTTCCGTGTCATTGTAATAACTCAATTGACGAACAAAAAGATTCGTATTTGAAAAGAGTCTGCTGACGTTTTTCGTAAATGAAATAATTCGTGAGGATTTCAGGACAGTGTAGTAACAGCTGAATCTTTCTGGCTCATATCCAGACTTGAAGCATGGGAATTAGAGGATTCTTTTGAAATTTAATTAATCATCACTCAGAGGCAAAGTTAAAACTAAATTAAACTTTTTAAAGAAGACATGACTTACACTCATGGAAAAAAAAAAAAATTAGCGCACCAAGATGGAGTCGTCAAATGAAACGAAATTTTACATACGTAATGACTACTTTGATATAAGTAACTGATTAGAAAATAAAAAAAGGATCATTTATTTCAGAGAAAAAGGCAAAAGAACGGAGGATTTAATACCCTGTTGAACCCCCTCTAGCGCGAATGCACGATGCGATACGATCGGGCATCGAGGCATACAAGTTCTGTATGATGTCTTGAGACATTTTGTTCCATATTTGCTGTAACCTTGCCTCTAGTTCGTTCAAACTCATGGGATGCCCAACTAACCGACCCAAATGATCCCAGATATGATCTATTTGACACAAAGCTGGGGATCGGGCAGGCCAAGGAAGGGTAATAACATTGCGGAGACAGTCTTGTGACACCCTTACGGTTTGAGGCCGAGCATTGTCTTGTTGAAAAATGGCTCATGCGAGCCGTTGCATGAGTCGCAACACATGTGGTTGCAGGATGTCATGGACATACCGCTGGGCTGTCATGGTACCACAGATCAATACTATGGGTGACCATGTATTGTAGGCAATGACACCCCATACCATCACACCAGCTGTGGAAGCGGTGTGTCTCTGTAAAGCAAAGACAGGATTGAGGCGTTCACCACGGGGTCTCCACACACGCACACGATTGTGATCACTGCTGAGATTCAATCTGGATTCGTCGCTAAAGACGACCTACACTGCTGGCCACCGTAAATGCAACACCCTGAAGGAAGCACGCAAATAACATGAAATTTACAACATGCATTAGCGGAGGCGAGATATGCAAATGATTAGAATTTCCGCGCAGACACACATCACGCACGCCTGTGGCGCCACCTCAAAGCGCTATTTAAGGCTTGGAGATTTCGACGATTTCAAGTTCGGCAACTGTGTTCTTCTTGTGGATTTTTTCAAAAAACGATCAGTTATGTCTCGTAGAAAACAGCGATCAGCTTTTGATCAAGTATCCGAGTTCGACAGAGGAAGGATAGTGGCCTACCGAGATTGTGGATTATCTTTCAGGGAAATCGGTAGTCGTGTTGGACGAAACCAAACCACTGTAATGCGGATATGTGACCGTTGGATGCAGGAGGGCACGACGGACCGACGTGGTCGATCGCATCCACCGCAGTACATCACTTCACATGAGGACAGGCAAATTTTGCGCATGACAGTGACGGATCGCTCAGTCACATCACAAACCATAGCACAGCACTTTGAGTCTGTAACGCATCATTCAGTGTCTGCGCGTACCATTCGACGTCGTTTACAGCAGAGTGGTCTGTCCACAAGACGTCCATTGCTTGGTGTACGCTTGACGCAGAACCATAGACGTTTCCGCCGACAATGGTGCGATGAAAGAAGGATGTGGGCGGCAGAATGGAATGAAGTTGTCTTTACTGACGAGTCACGCATCTGTGTGCAACATCATGATGGTCGGATTCGAGTCTGGAGACACCGTGGAGAGAGGATGCTGAACAGCTGCGTTATGCACCACCACACTATTCCTGCATCGTGTATTATGGTATGGGGAGGCATTGTATATCACTCTCGCTCTCCTCTAGTACGCATTGCCGGTACTTTAAACAGCCAGCGCTACATCTCCGAGGTGTTGGAGCCAGTTGTCCTTCCTTACCTTCAGGGCTTGGCCACAGCCATATTTCAACAGGATAATGCGTGACCACAAGTGGCACACATTGTCCAAAGATTCTTCGTAAATCACTAGATTGAATTGCTTCCCTGGCCGGCTCGCTCTCTGGATCTTTTACCGATAGAAAACATGTGGTCCATGGTTGCTCAACGATTGACCCAGATCACACCCCCAGCTGCACTACCAGATAAACTTTGGCAACGTGTAAAATCTGCTTGGTCCGCTGTACCCCAAGAACACATCCAAAGTCTCTTTGAATTAATTCCGAGGCGTGTGGCAGCGATGATCTCCAACAATGGCGGCTACTCTGGCTACTGATTCTGGCAGGAACCACACTTCACAGAAGTCTATAAATTTAATAATTTGATACTTGGTCAACATGTTATCTACAAAATAAATTTTGTTGTGCCATCTCTTGTCTCTCTTGGTGTTGCATTTATGGTGGCCAGCAGTGTAGTTTCATTCCGCTGCAGTCCAATTTCCTCGCGCGTGGCACCACTCTAAACGGAGGCGTCGATGGGTAGGCGTCAAGGGCAACACACGTAATGAGATCCGCTATCCCAGATGTCCTTTAGCCAGGTGCCTTTGTATGGTTCGAGAAGACACAGGGTTCCCTAGTGAAAGTGTTACCTGTGCCTGGATGGCGGCCGATGAAGCAGTTGACTGTACGCGTGCATTTCTTACGATGTGGTGGTCTTCTCGATGACTGGTCTGTCGAGGGCGTTTTAATCCTGGTCGTGTAAATGACATCCACTGGTCCCAACACCTCTTCACAACACAATCACAGCGGCCTAATTGACGAGCTACTCGCCTAGCTGACCACCTAGCTTCCATCATGCCGATTATTCTCCCTTCTCAAACTGCGACAGCTGCTCATATTGTCTACGAAAATGGCTCATTGGCATGTCTACCTCAGCACTTCTTTTGTAAACGATTCAGCACACTCAAACAAGCTTTGGTTACCTGCTTTATACTGCACGGAGAACGACGTTCAAAGCCTCCTACTGGCAATACGTAATGCGCAATCATGCTGCATTTCTAATCATTTGTATATCTTCCCGACATGTACCTTCTTGACAAGTTTCGTTACGATCCCGCAATTATTTCTTGGTGCGCTAATTTTTTTTTGTCCATGAATGTTTATTCAATACAAAATTTCAGTTACATAAGGAGATTTTCAAAACAAATACGTTACATAGATACTTTTATAAAATCAATAACTTTAAAAAAAGGCTTTTTTTCCTTTTAAAATTAAGATAATTTTGAAGAATAAAAGCTACAGATACTAAAGTATAAAAATATTTCACAAGTATTTTATAAAATAATTGTATTTGTTTGATTTAACAGAAACTGGTTATTTCTTGCTTTCTAATTCCATTAATTTTTATATAAAAATTGAATTCTTAAAGACAGGTTGCTTGTAAATAAATTAAAAAAGTAAAAGAACTTTTTTAGAAACAAGCTTTTATTGAACCACGCTAAAAAGAGTAAAATAAACTTTTTCTTTCAAACCTGTTTTATTATCACCTTATAAAGTCATTACACAATTTATATGATATAAAAGCTTGTCGCTAAATTTAAGTACTCGTATTTACTTAGTTTGAAAATTTAAAAAATTAAAATCAATGAGATCAAGTTATTTAATTTACTTGTTTATCTACACAGGTAAATCTCGCGACAAGCTTTTATATCAAATAAATAGTATAAAGACGTTATAAGTTGATAGTAAAAAAAGTTTCAAAGGAAAAGTTTTTTTTTAATTCTTTTTAGCGCGTTTAAATAAAAGCTTGTTTTTAAATAAGTGTTTTTACTTTGAATTTATTTTTTACTTTTTAGTTATAGCTGGACAGGTTTCTCAGTCTGTTCATCTCATTCAACGCATCTTTGTTTCAAGGTCGTTTGCCGTTTAATTACGAACAGTCAACAAAATGAATTCTTGCAAAAAAGCGCATTAGACGAAAAACACATTTTTTTTAATCCGTAATTTTTAAGCAATTTTTTTCAGTCCTGGTACAAATCTTGGATAATATTGTTCTACACACGAAAAAAAAGTTTCGCGAGATTATCTTCATAAATAACGAAGTTATAAAGTGTTTAAGTAAAATTTTAAGTATTTTTTGAAAAATCGTAAAAAAATTTTTTTCGGCATTTTATTTTTTAAATGACTGATTCTAAAAAAGCAAAGCATGAGTTGTTTTAGTAGAAATGTTGATTCATTTAAAGAGAAAATATTCATGCGCAAGAATTTAGACATCATTTTCATAAAAACGCATCGATTCTGACTCATTTAAAAAATTCTAAAAAAAAAAAATAATAATATTATTATTTTGTAAAAATAATTATACCATATCGTGGCGAAATAAATGATCTTCCGATTCTGTAAATAATTTTTTGTCAGAGTTTTTTATAAAAAAAATTAGATCGCTCTTTTCAAAACGTCAAAACTCAGGAAAAAAATACTATCTTCGTTCTTTATTTTGCGTTGCCGAGCACAGAGGAACAAACAGCCCACAGGGGTAAGAAAAATTATGCGCGTCTTAGGGTTTTTAATTAATATATTTTTAACTAAGTGTAATATCGGAATATAAATGGTCAAAATATCCAGTGTTATTCAAACTAAACGCGTATACGAAGTTTCAGCTCAATCGGTTGAAGATATCAGTTTCAAAATTGAGTTGCAATATTCCACCTGAACAAATTACATACATACATTGCAAGTTAAATAAAAGCTTGTAAAATAAATAGTTTATGGATAAGTAAAATCTTAAATTTCGTAAAAGTCACATGCTTCAAGCATGATTGGGTAAATCCGAATGGTTGCCAATGAAGGAGAATGAACAAATGATCGACATAGAACAAACGTTAAAGTCTAAGTAGGAACAGCTCTTAAGTTTTAGGTTGCAAACTTTTTTGGGCAGAAAATGCAGAAGTTTGTCGTAGTCTCTCGCTACCTCTAAGATTATCAACTCCCCTTCGGGTGTTACCTGAATCTGACTGTGTTGAATGCATAATAAAATTACTACTTATTTTATCAAATCAATCTTATTTATTGACTTTTCTTAATTAAGAGATTACACAAATACTATTCAACTTTAAGAACAATAAAACACAGTGGAGAATGAGAAGGATTCAATAATCATGAACGACGGAATCCTATCTGAGTCTACGAAGGGACGACGCGTACAATTACAGCTACACACTTATACTTAATTGGAACAAATCAAACTAACCTGATTCCTTACGTTATGGCAGGTTCGTCTAGCTGCTTCCTTAATATCTTGATTGTATTTCTTTAATAGGCGACTTCTTTTCCTGCTATTTCGCAGTTCTTTTATGAACCAAATTTATCCACAACGTTACAATAGACTCTACTCACAACGTCTACGTTTACACTTAAAAAAACACTTTCTCATTTCATTTCATTCTCCCTCTCTAACTCGCTAAACCCGAACTTATATAAAATATCTCATTTGCATAAATCACGCTTTGGCTCCCGGTGGAGATTGGTTGAAATAAATAAAACATTTAAAGAGTATATGAGAAGGTTAGTGAAACGCGTAAGAACCCGTCACAAGTTTATCACAAAATTTTAATGCTATACTGAACAATCAATTAAAGTTAAAAAACTTTTCTCAACGTTTTTGGCACAAAAACCAAATACAGAGCAAATTAACGCAGAATATGAAATATGATTCAATATACCTAGAATTCTACATTTAGTGTAAAAAAATGCTAACACATACCCTGATAATTAAATATATTGCAATGGTAGATGACACATGGAGAACGAATGAATGAGTAAATTATATAAACATTATGTTAAAAGTTTTAAATAAAGATACAGTTGTTGGGGTGGTGGTCTAATCGGCACCCCTCTCTCTCCGTCCTGCGCGGCTCTAGGTGTGTGAGAGGGGGGGGGGAAACAAAGCATCACCAACAAACTCCATAATAACAATAAGTTTTATTAATCCTTTGAACACACACTTAAAGAATCACAAGTGAAGTTACAAGAGGAAACCTAGGAGTGATACCTAAAGCGTTGTCTATTCCTAATACCCAACTCTAAGAAAACCCGACTACGCGAAATAGATAAGGAGAACAAGCACTAATGAACCGATAGCTAATTCTAATTCAACTATCTTAAATCTTCAATATAATAATTTAATCTAAGCAATTACTTTCTTAACTCGCACTAGGTTTGTGAATGAACTATTCCAATATTCTCACTTACGTGACAGCTTCCCGGTTCCTTCTATCTTACATCTACAAAACCTATAGACTTTATGTAGTCAAACTAATTTACATATCACGTGTTCTTCTTGAAAGGCTGTAAATTAATGTGAATGCTAGCCCGAAAATTTCACCAAGAGGATTAATAGGAAAAATATCGCAAATAGACCCGCCACACAGTATTTTTTAAAAAAATTTTTTCTTAAAGTATCTATAACATTTTGGAACACTTTAAATGATATTTTAAGATATATTCTTCTAAGCAGGGCTTCGAACCGTAATTTCTTTCGTTCCGGTTCAACTAAAAAAAATATATCGGTTCACAGTTCTGGTTTTCATTCCACCTAAAATAACAATTTTTGGTTCATATCCGAATGAATAATTTTTTTTAATGTATATTCTTATGCATTAAAAACATAATTCTATCATAAACAAAAAATGTAATTCTATCAAAATTTAGAAGACTTCATTCTTTTTTTAATTGGTACACTACGTGAATTGATACAATTTTGCCACGATGAGTAGAGAATGACGAGTATTGACATAGTTACCCATTATCAAAATCGCATTTGATAACTGATTCTGGTTTGTCTTTCTGAATAGTCGATACAAAAATCCGTGGTTGATCTCATGCTCAGATGCGAAAAATATAACTCAGAACGTTATTTTTCTTTAAAAAATCATCTAGCTCTATTCCAACTGAATTAAATCTACCTATTACAAGTAGTTTCACGCGAAATTGAAACAGAAAAGTACGAATGAACATCAAAACAGGAAATCAAGAAGTAATGAGGATAATTATATGGTTACTAAATTAGAAAATATTGATAAATTGGTTACAGTAACAAAATGACAGAAGACATATTGAACTGAAATATACCCCGATTTTTTTAAAGTTCAGTTCCGGTTTATGTTCGACCAAAATAACGGTTTTTGGTACAGTACTGGTTTGAAGTCCTGCTTCTAAGGGGCTTTTTTGGATGGGATACCTCGAAAACACTTTACAGTTAAAGAGTTCTGTGAGTCAAAAAACTTTGAAAACCTCAATAACAGAATATACATGCTCTGGGAAGAGTGAGGGAATATTAACGTCGCACTGTTCAACTACACGAGGGCTTTTGGCGACGGACTTCGTAATTTTGAACCATAGTCAAGTCACGAGGACGACACCTGAGTTGGGACCCTCTCTCCTAACTACCACACCAACGGGTGGACGGTAGAGCTCTCAATAGGTTTAACGTGCATCTCTCCCCTACACGGCGGGTCTTGAGTGGCACTGGGCTCGAACTCATGACACGCCGGCCACAAGTCCGTTACCTTTGCCACTAGGCTACCGTAGCCACGCTCTCGGAAGACATAGATTACGATACATTCACCTTGGTTAGAATATAATTATAATGTGATAAAGAATCAATGATTGAATATAATCATGGTTTTAAAAGAAATTTTCTTTTAAACATATTATTAAATAATTATTTTATGTTCTGTCTTTTTATTGCAGAGGAACAAAACGAATTTGAAATACTTCAAAAATTTATCTAAATTAATGTTTAATCATGTATAATTTCATTTTTTTTTTCCAATTCAAAACAGTTTTTACACCAAAATTTTTGTTAATTTTAATCTTGAAATGTAGTAGTAATTTTTCTTTCACTAAGTTTACTTACAGAATATAAATTAACTGTTACTTATAATGTAATTAATGTAGAAATTGGTAGAAATATGCTAAATGCAATGTGTTCGGTGACTTTTGCATAAATAAACTCTGATTTCTTTGTTATTAAAGACAAAGCTTCACGGAGTAGCAAAAAAATTAAACAATGAGAATTCCAATTAATTACTTAAAAAAGACAAAATTTTAGAGAAATCACATTTTAAAGAAAATCACAATCCGAAGTAAGGCAATCACATTTTCTTTAATGTTTTGGGCTCAAGAAACCTGGATGCCCAAAGAAATACATTTGACCCTTTAATAAAATAATAAAAAAGAGCTATATGATTAGAGACAAAATACTGAATTTCGATTTCTTTCACATGAATTCCTATTTTTTACATATAAATAGGCGAGTGGCTTAATCATTCGAAGCTTTTGATTCTTTTTACACGCACTAAAAATGGTTCCAATTGTTAAGGATAGGTTTATCAATGAAGGAGAAAAAAAAAAAGAATTCTTAATGATGAAAATTGCTGATCTCTTCTAGAATGTAGTCAAGTACCACCTCTTGACCTCAAATCCAAGGCCTAAGCAATTTTTTTCTCATATTCCTAACAATGATTATGTATGTAATAAAAAAGAAAAGTATGGATGCTTTGAGCTCACAAATGAGCCATTATACAAATGCGTAACAAGTGGCCGCGGTTATAGAGTGGTCATGGTCGCGAACTCGTTGTTTCTGTTGAGTCCCGGATTCGAGTCTGATATTATTAAAGACCCGTTATGTAGAAGTTCTGATTCTTGTTAAATCTGTCGGTTTTAAGGGCTCATCCTGGTATGGTATGGAAGTTTGGAGGGTAAGGTGCCAGCTCAGGTGTTGTCCTCATCACTAAAAATTAACAAATTAACATAAACGCGGCCCATCATTCTGTACCAAAAGTTTATGAACAATTTTTCAATTCTGCTATGTTATTCATTTTTGAAAAGACTTCCAGGATATAAGAGATATTTTCATTTTTACAAAAACCAGAGCACTTTATTTTAGTTATTATATGACATTGCTTAAAAAAACAGGGATTATATTCACATAAGGGACTGTAAATTTTGTAATGAATCAGTGATTGATAAAAATGAAGGCTAAAACACTTCTACTATTATACAGAACATACACAAAAAATTTCACAGTTCATTATGTTCAAAACTTTTTGCTATCCTCGTTTAAGTATTAAAAAAAAACACACATTTCGAGTAAAACACGTTTTAAAGTATGACATATCTTGCTTAAAGTAATGGGCATCTGCTTTTACTAAAATACTTGTAGTTTTTGTTCTAGTGAACGGAAAACAATAAACTTGATATTTTTTATAAAGCTAATAATTTGGCATATAAAATAAATCATAAAAAAACGTCAATTTTTGGCAAAATTTACAATGTTAGGGTAGTCAGATACATTAAGTCGTAAAAACAGCACATTTCCCCCTTATATTTTTATTTTTCAAATAATTTATTGAAAAACTTATATGTATGATTTTTATGTATAAAACTGACGTTTGGATAATTGAGTTGTAGCGGTGGTATCTGTTTAAGTCATTAACAGCCTCCGGACTGAAGTGATCATTTTGGTCTTGTGGTATGTTACGTGCTTACGAATCAGAAGGTACTGAGTTCTACCCACCTTAGAGTCATTACTTTAAAATATTAAGAAATTAACCCATCAATTCTCAAAAACATTCTTGAATAAAATTTCAAAATAATCCTAAGCGAAAATAGAGCTTTTAGAAGTATGTTAAACTACAAATTCTTTCTTGGACATTTTAAGTGGTTCGTGCTGTTCTTCAAATTGATATGCATTTTTTTTTTATCCATCACATAAAATGTAGAAATGTTTTATAATTGTTTGGCCGATGATTTATTTTGCTATTATTAAATTATTTATATAAAATCCAAGAGGCATTCTTCCTTTGTATAGTCCGTAGTATTTAATACACACTAACTTGATTTAGTCTGTAAAAATTTCTTAGTTACATAATAACAAGAACTAAAATTATTAAAATTGAAAAGAGTGCATTTTTATACTGTAGAATTCTTTTTAAACGAGGAAAAGTGATAATTGTTTTATGAAATTATTGTATATATATATATATATATATATATATATATATATATATATATATATATATATATATATAATATTTTGCTGATAAAAATATATATAAATAGTTAAAATAATAAAGTAATTCATATAAATAAAATCGAAATATAGAATAATTTTCCTTTGCCTATTTTCAGTAATTTTTTGCTTTCATATTAATAAATTTTATTAAAACTTTGAGTGCAAGTTAACATAATTTGAGAAAAAACATCTATACAGTTAAAATCACTTGAAAAAATTAAAAAATATGAATAAATACATAAATATAGGCAGCATCACTTAGGAATGTGAGGATTACTCTTCAGAAAAGTGACACCTAGATGACACATCATTACATCTTTCTTGAGCATTATATCTAAATTAAAAAAAAAATCGGCTTTTAAAAGGATCAATTACGTATATGCCATTTAAAAATAGCTAATATAAGTATAAAATGTGCAAAATCCAACACATATTTAAGAGCAATAAATGAAGTCCCAGAAAAATTCACTATCTATTAACCAAAACCACCCTTGACACTTATCAACTAAAAACACAAAAAAGTGCGCTTTAAAGTCATCATTATTACTAACATTTTTACTATTTAAAAAGTTTTGTAAACTTCGAAATAAACGATAATCCGGTGGTGTAAGGCGAGCGCTATGTGGAAAATGCGACTCAGCTTTCCAACGCAAGATGCAAGTAGATAAAAAATAAATACAAGTAAATAAATACAAGTAAATAAATACAAACTAACTAGTATTTTACTTCTAATACGCAAGATACAAGTAGATAAAAAAATAAATACAAGTAAATAAATACTAACTAACTAGTATTTTACTTCTAATACGCAAGATGCAAGTAGATAAAAAATAAATACAAGTAAATAAATACTAACTAACTAGTATTTTACTTCTAGTATTTATTTTTACTTCCTTTCATGAAACTAATTAATTGTATGGCTATTGCACCTGTTCTAATATTTATTTGACTCTAAAATACAGTTTTCCCACAAAATTCCTGAAATTCGTTCATACCTTTCATTATATTGTTACTTACTATTAATTTTTAAATATTTCTCTGAAAGCTTTCATTTCTATTACATTTCGTTATGTTTAAAATGTATTCGCCTTATAACATCTTAACAATTTAATACAAGTAATTAAATTTGATTGGCAAAAATGTATTTATCCTTGTAATTCGGTAATCGAATCTGTTCTAAATGGGGGGAAAATGTGTCCCCTCAAACCACGATGAGTTTCAAAGTGTCCGCTCAGCCCACGAAATGTTATGTGTCCGCTCCTGTCACACAACCCTTTTTTGGCTCGCGGCCACATTGTGGGAGTGAAGGATTCCGCAGGGCCACACCTTTTTAAGGCGATTGTATTCAATATAAAATAATAAATATAATTTAAATACAGTTGAATCTCAATAATTCGAAGTTGGAGGGATCAATAAAACCTTCAAATTGTCAAAAAAGTTGGAAAAAATTCTTTCTAAACCTCTCGAACAGGACCTTTTTCACGCCCCATCCAAATATCTTCCATTCCTCAATGGAAATAAAATCGTTTCGCACTCGGTTCCCTCAGAGATTGTCTCCAACACCATTGGTTCTTCAAGGCAGGGTCCAGTCCGGCTCATGCCTATTTGGTGCCACATGCTATATGTCACACAAATGAGTCATAAATTGCCATGTCACTCCGACGCAAAATACACAATCCTACGCATCTCTTTTACACAAAATCAGACCATTCTTTCTGAACTCATGTATAGCAAGGACACTTGTTAAACGAAATATATGGATGGCTGACAACAGGTGTGGCAGGTCTATTGTGCACTTAAAGGAAAGAAATGAGTGTCTTTTTGCCTGAGGAACCGGGAAACACAACGAAGGGATGACAGACAGATGGACGTCAAAGGAGCTACGTTACAGGGAGACACGCAGAGATTATACAACACAAAATATGTAAAATACAAACTGTTTGCTACAGGATTCTACATGATAGTGAGTATTTGAATTGTCGCATGTTATAGTCTGGCCAACCACAGATTTTACTTCGAAATATTGAGTGTACCAAAACGTAATATTTTAGTTCGAAATATTAAAGAGTTTTTCTGGGGGCTGAGAGCATATACTTCGAATAAGCGAGAGGTTCGTATTGTGGAAGGTTTGAATTAGCGAGAGTCATTTTTATTTAATTTATTCATTGTTCTAATTGCATATTCTATAGCTGCACAATCACATTTAATTTTTGGAATCAGTTTAATGAGACATATGTACCCTACCATACTTTCTTACAATTTCTTTTTTTAAAATTAGGAGTGAGATAGGTTGTTGAAATACTCACAACAGCCTGTAAGTTTACATCAGCCAACTTGCACCTATATTTGCTCTTTTTGGTCTCAACACAAGAAAAACTTTGCTCACAAACATATCTAAAGAACTAAAATCTAAAAAACAATTTCCTAGCAAATTTCTTCATACATGGAAATTTTTCAGCTGACAAAGATTTGTAAAAGTCAGTGTCACAACATTAAACCTTTTCTTCATCCTGTGATATGACTTTAAATCAATAATAAGTTCAAGTGTAATTGCTCAGGTGCTGTGTATCAATATCAGGCGTAGTGGTATACCAGAAAGACTTGAATTTAGGCTCAATTTCCTTAAAATCCTGAACTTGTGACTTCGTCCTCTAAACTCTGCACGTGATCTCTTAGTATAGAAACATTTTCAGGTACTTTGTTTTCTTAATAGTGAAAAATGAATATTAGATCACGCATAGGAAAGAAATATCGGTTCAAAAGCGGATTTTCTGACAGTCCTGGAGTGCAGCTTCTTCTTCTGGCCTTGCATTATGTTTGAAGGGCGTATCGTAAAAATTGATTCTTTGTGTAAAGTGAATTTATTTCAATTCATGCGGAACCCAGATATCGAGCTTCTTAACGAGTCCTATACGATTTTCAGTTGTTGTATGTGATACATTTAACCTTTTTGTAATATCTCGCAAGGTTATATGATGATTCAATTCAATTATGACTTTCATTTTGTCACGATCAGCTTCAGAAGATTGACCAGAAAGTGAGGAAAATTTCCAGAACGAAATTTTTTAAACAAATTCTAACGTATGCATTCTATTATCATAACTTCATATATCTCTTTGTAAGTTCCAGTCGCTTTCTTGCCTATACGGAAAAAAAAGTAAAGTATGTCGAAAATGCTTATTTTTACATTCCATATTGAAATTGACTGTAAGCTAACAGCTGTGAACAAAAGCACACAAAGTTTGCTTCTATAGTAATCTAAAAATATCAACTTCCAAATATAAAAAAGGAAGGAAAAATTATAGCATTGATTAAAGAATAACAAACATATTACAGTGTATTTGTGGAAACAGAAATTATACTCTCTAGCCAATCCAAAAGATTGACAAAATGCTTTTGATAAATAAATATTCTTCTGTGTCTATATTTAATCAAAATTTCTCTTCTTATTAAAAGTTTCATTGAATTATTTGAATAAATAAATAAATTCCTTTCAGTTTAGTTATGTGCATTCTTTTACTAACGAATGAAAACATATAATAGATTTGATGCACATAATTTAAAATTTCCAAGCTCTTAAATTTCACTCAGGATTCAATTCCGAAAATACCACGTCAAGAGGCATCAAACCTAGCGTCACCAATAAAATAAAATTTTATTACTTCGAAAATTTTATCAGGTACAAACTAAAGGATTTTTAAAAAAATAAGTCATTCAAATTTTATTTAATTATTTTGTTCAAACTTTTTTTAGTAAATATTGAAAGATTAAAACTTACACTATTCTACACATGGAGAAGGATTCAAGATATATTAGAAAAGATAGAGATAAATAATAAAAGCAAGCAGCAAAGTATAATATTTTTAAAAAATGAGAAAAATATCAGGCATAGATTCAAAATTCGGGAAAAATTTGGTTTTTTTTGGTAGGTATGTTGTCCTGCAGTTGCTCGGTAAATTTCATTTACAATACAGAATGATTAAAAATGTTTGCTTATTGATAAATTGAAATTGATCCAACGGAAGCTACAATAAATTTCTGATAAATGTGTGAAAATAAAACTAAAAACGAAACCGCTTCCTTCAAGGTCTCCAGACGTGATTATTGGCATACAAATTTTCAACCAATCGGATGAAGCAGCGAAAAGACGTCATCTGACCTTATGCTGTCATGCGTTGCGAATTGTAGTAGAATGTCTGCTTGTAACAGCGCAGAAATGGAATAGCAATAGATTTGTAAAGGTGTCTAACACTATTATTTTTAAAATTTGTCGAAAAACATAGTTCCCTTTCATTTGATTCCCTGTGTGTGATCCTCATCGGTATTTTGTTGTGCTTAATTTTCTAATTATTGTGTTCGTGTAGTCGTTTTAGCTGAAGAATCATACCAACACCCAAGCTTTTCATCTGCATAATCCTCCATCCTGGCGTTGACGTCATTTATGTGAAAATTTCTCTGGAGTTATCGTGAACACAACTTTTTGCAATTTCTTCCACCATCACCTTATGCGTTTGACAAAGATCTGATATATTCTATCGAGTCCTGCAAGATCATTTCCAAATAAACATGATGGCTCTTCTACCTGGATTATATTTATTCCTAATACTCGCGGCGAATGGTCTGCATCAGGTATGTTATTTACATTTCTTAGTTTCATTTTTTGTTCAATCTAAAATTCCGGAAACAGTTGATTGCTAATGGTGATTGATACTTATAAATTTTTGTTTGATTTGTTAAATTTGCAAAGGAAAACAAATGGGGTGTGGCCCCATATACAACTAAAATTTATTGACATTTATAATTTTTGTATCGAGTGACTGGAAAGCTATTTAAAAACGGTTCGAATGTTCCCAGTAAAATCACAAAACAGTACATTTTGTATTCATTTTATTTAAAAAAATTAAACTAGTGTTCGCTTAGAACAATCTTGAATAATTTTTTAAGTGAAATATATGTAATTAAATTTGTAGCCCTGCTTTTTAAAGAATTCATTCAGAACATGCCTATATTTTAATCAAACCATGAAGAATAATTTATTCGTTCGGATTCCCCCCCCCCCAGATAATAAATTATAATTTGATGCCATTAGAATTTCTTAAAAGGAAGACTGATGAGCTTGCATTGTTTAGATAATTATGGCATCAATGAATCATTTAAATTTTGGTACATGTTATAACTAAAAGCAAATGCTATTTGAAGTTGCATTTATAATTCATACATGAAGCAAAAGTTTAGTGAAAACAAAGTGGAGAAATAATTTATGCTTAAGGAGAATTAGTTACTAATGTAATTAATTATTTAGAAAACAAGTACCCCCCATTTTTTTCAAAAATATATTTGTTTTTAATTTACTGTAAGTGTGTATGTTGTAAATATCGTGATAACAATTTTGGCATTGATTCTACTAGCTATTTTTATTATTTGACTAGATTTGAAATACTGTTTAGAAAAAAATAACTATTGTTATAGTGAGAATTTATTTTGCTTGACATGCAATGACTGACAGTTAGGTTTCGTTCTTATTAGAAATATTTTGCTTCTCAAATTGTGTTGTACTAGGTATAAAATTCATTATTAACTGCATCCAAAGCCATTTTAGAGGATGTATTTATGCTGACAATAACAATATAGGTTTTGTGTGCGTGTGTGTTTATATAAAAACACTCACATATGTCAATTCTTATTGATGGTATTTTTTGTGTTTTTATAACTTTATTGATTGATATTAAGCTACAGTTGATCTGTGTTACTTATCAAAAAATATATAGATTTGAATTGATATGCCTCACACAAATAGATTTTTATTGGGCAGATCATTATGGATCTTTTGTCCTGAACTTCAGCTGGAAATTATATTGAAATCGTAATGTAAAACTGCAACTTAGAGGGAGAATATTACTCCAAAAAAATATTTTTTAATTAATTTTACGGTGATTTTTACAGTGCAAAGTTTTAAATTCTGTGTAAAAATCAAGTTTTGGGAAAAAAATAAGTCTCACAATATTTAACAATAGGAAACGGTTCTTTAACTGTATTTTAAAATCTTTTGTTCAATGAATTTTTAATTTACTTTTATTAAACTTTTCTTTTTCTTGGTTCACAACTTTCTTGTGAAAAGCACTGCATGAGAATGCAGTGCTTTTCACACTTCATGCAAATTTTATAAAGTTGTAACAATCATTCAGGTGCTAGTTTGATATCAAAACAACGAAAAGATTCTTGCATGTTTTATTTGGGGGAAAAAAAACCAATCAGACTAGTGGACAATGGTGCAATTTGGCTATGGCAATGCTAATGTGCAAGTACTGTATAAAAATTCATTTTGAATAAAATTCTGAACAGATAATGAATCTTTATGTAATTTTTTTATTTTACCATTTTTCGCAATAACTTTAATTTATACAATTGTAAAAAAAAAACTCTTTAAATGAGAGAAATTGTTTCATATTAATTTTGAGTTAAGAACATTTCATTAAAAGTTTGACAAATATGGAACATAATTGTATTTATCAAGCAAAAGCAAGATATTTTAAATTTTCTATCTATTGCAAAGTATTAAAATTTTATTTTTATAGTGTCTTCATTTCTCAGTTTGGAGCAAACATTTGAAGATTGTTTCTGGAAAAATAAAGCTTTTTTATAATGTTCCTAAAATCTATTAAAAAAGTATTTTAAGGTTGGCTTTGCATAATGTTAAAGAATAGGATCTGAATTTATAATATTTAGTCAGATGTAAAAGTGCTTTGAAATTAATTTTGCATTCTGGCTTCACTATCCTATAGGAAGCAACACATTTTATTTTACTTATTTTATTAGAGTTGATCCATTTCTTCTGATATAAAATGTGCTTTGCATTTTTTCTCCTATACCATAATGTTAAATGAGTTATCCCTTGGCATGTTAATATGAAAAAGTAATTATTTATAGAATACTTTGAAATTTTAAAAATGCTATATTATATAATAAATAGATGTATGAATAATGATATATCAAATTTTCATGAAAGCTGAGACATTTTTTCATTCAGAAAATGGGCCTCGCATTTAGTTCAGATTCCTGTACATTTGGCAAAGACAGCCTTGAAAACCCTATTTGGGTTTGTCCCTATCCATTATCAAAATATTGTAAATCTCTATAAATTATAGATAGATACTCTTTAAAGTTAAATAATACTTAATAATAACTAAAGCAATATTAGTTGCAGAATGAATCACAATGAAATATTGGAGAAATTTGAAACAATTAAAATTAGCATTCCAAAAGCAAAAAGTAAATTTAGTCTTGCCAGTAGGGAACTTATCAAAAAATAAAATGTTCACATTTAAAAAAAGTAGCTGAAATGTATTTATTTTTCTGCAGTTTCCTTAAAACATTCTATCACAATCAATACAATATTAGTCTTGTATTGAAATATTCATAGAATTTTTTTTTGGAAATAAAACAATAAGTTGTATATTTGTAAGAGAGTTGCTGTTTAAAATTTATCATTAGATATATTATTTAATTATATACAGAAATAAAATTTTATGTTATGTTTATTTTGGCATTTTTTTAAGTGCATTAAATATTTTGAGAAAATGCATACAAAAAAATGTTTTATGATAAATTAACACTTTCATGTACATTTTAAGGTAAACAAGGTTGAAATACATCTTCTTTTGTAGGGTTTTATTTTGATTATAAATTAAAGCAGGCTTATATTGCAGTTTTAAAATACAAGTGTTTTTACTTTGAAGTCTTTATTATTACATGGCTTATGAAGATATTCCTGTCTAAAATTTTGACTGTAAATTTAATTTTTTAATAAACCTTTAATAATATTGAGCCATTTTGTTTTTTCCATAAGAATATTTCAATTTAAAATATTTTTAGCTTAATATGTTATATATTTAAAGCTATAGAAACATATACATTCGGTTCCTTAATGCAACAAATCACATTTATAGCTCAATTATAAATTTGAATGAGTTATAATTCTCTGATGCATTCTCAGTTCAGATAATTCAAGAAAAATTATTAATGGCTTAAATCTGTTGGAATAATTACTTTTGAGCTTGGGATTTTGATTGCCAACAAGTTAAAAAAAAATTATGCAAACATTGCTTCGTCGAAAACAGTCAAGTTGGAACCGAATTGATATCGGTATGCTATGGCACCCAATATCTTTATTGGCGTAGTTTTCAAATTGCGCCAAGTACTATTTTGGCGCCCAATTGTTTTCAATCCAAGATGGCGGCTTAGCAGTAAGAACTCGATATAGAGATAATTTTTTTTAAAAAAAAGGCTTATTCCTTACGAAAGAGTTTAATTACATAGATTTTAAAAGCATAAATGGTAATTTTAGCCAAAATGTGCTTACTTTTCTATGGGAAACACGCCAGAAAAATACGTGCACTAGGATTTTATAAAAATAGAAAATGAGGAATTAAGAAATGCTAGAAAAAATCAGTAAAAAATGCTAGAAAGGTAATGTGGTAACAATTAAAAAAATAACGGTAAATAAAATCTCGAGTTCGCCGTTAATTTCATCGAATGTGGAACGATCAAAAATTCATTAATGAAAAGTAAAACTGAAATAAAGCGGAAATTCGCTATTTCCTGCCAGTGGAAAAATAATTAGTGGCTGCGCAGATTAGCACCGTAAGAACCGAAGTAAAACATACGACTATCTATTTTATTTATCCTGTCTGAATTTTCATTTCGCTAGTTTACTTATCGTGCCATGATGGCCGAAATCTTAATCAACAAACGAGAATGGGAAAAAAAAGTGCGAATTCGGCAATACTTTCGGTCCATAAAAATTAAAAGCGGAGCCTCATTTTTTTTAAAAAAATGATCCTGTGGTACTTACTAATAATATTCGAAATATCCATGTTTGAATAAACGAATGAAGATTAAAGCTGCAATCTGGACAAAGTATGGAAATGATTGAAATTTGTAAAAAAGCAAATTAAAGAGTCGTCTGAAATTAATAGTGTTACCGCAATGGGAAATTAACCAATTAAAAAATAACAATATTCGTAATAAGGATGGCAACCACACAATACCAAGCATTTTTTTAAACAATCAAAGTTAACTGTATTGTAATGTTATCGCCCAACTTGGCGAATATCAACAATAACTTAGCGCTTAGAGTATTGATATTAAATTAGTACCTAATTTTTGGTAATAAGTAAAATAACAACAACAAAAATAGGTTTTTGTGATTTTTTCACCAAAATTTTTTAAAAGTAGAATTCGAAGAATTTTTGATTAGATTTTTCACAGTCAACTTTCATAGTTTTTTGTTGGCTTTGAATATAAATGTATTCCTTTTTAAATAGAAATCTAAACTTTTTCTATTTTTGTAATGCAACAGTTATTCACAATATTTTAAGAATTGCATATAGTATATTGAAAAAAAGAGAGGAATTTGTGATTATTGCATTGCATATTTTTTTTTCTTTTTAAAGGGGGAGAAACATTTATCAGAAATGATTTTATCATTTCATTCTGTGATAAAACCTTGAGTTGTATTTCTTTTAACATTTCCTTTCTTCTCCTACAACGTGGTGTTAAATCATTTACTATTATGCCTGGAACACACACACACTAAAACCAAACAAACAAACCACTAAATGTTATTGACAGCAGATGTTATTACAATTCCTTAATTTATTTTGTGGGATAATTTGATTACAATATGTATTTTTATGAATAATCCATTTTTGTTAACAATAGATATTGAAATGGATCTTATTACAATTTGTGTTAAAAGCTTTTTTTTTGTGGGATGTATTTCACTGCATAAAATGAAATAAATATGTTTTGTCTGCAGTTCCTATTGGGCAGACATTTTCTTTTAAAATTAATAGCAATTCTTGATTATTGTATGCAGTGCTGTTACTGTTTTCCATGTCAAACATCAATTGAAGCATGTGATGCTATTTTTATGTTTTTTTCTGTATGTTCTACACTTTGTATCCTATACTGTAATACCTGTAATACTAAATTAGTGGTCTTCAAACTGTGTTCCATGGAACCCTAGGGTTTCCAAGGCATACCCAGGAGCTTCACGAGTTGCAATAAAAAAAAAATCGAAAGGAAAATTATAAATGGGTTTGCAAAAAATGGATTCTCATTTTTTATTAAGTTTTGAAACCCACATCCTGGTCAATAAAACTGAAAATTTTATCTGTAGTACTTTTTAAACTTTTACTATAATTGAATAAACAAATATTAAAATAGTTCTCATTATATGCACTACCTACTAGATCGTGAATATTCTATTCTTGTATGCTTACTATCCTGGGTTCCCCTAAATATTTTTATATTCATTAGTACAATGTTTTGCAAAATTAAATAGTTTTCTAATGGGAAAATACACATTTTTTTCATTTTTGGAAAAAATACCAAAAATGTAGGGGGGAATAATTTATCGACATAGGAGCAGATTCGAATTAAAATCTAAATTTAAGCAAGAACACATCTCCTAAATTTTAGGTGTCAATTTCATGCAAAATGCACAGAATTTCTCACACAGCTAAAATATTTTAATGCCATTCACATATGTGTTCAAGTGGAAAATATTTTTCAATATGAGTGTGTGTGTGGCTACAAAAACGATGTACTGCAGATAATTTCAATAGACCTTTACTTCGATTATTTGCGTAAAAATTGCAGGTACATATCCCAGTTACTAAATATGATATACATGGTTAGTTTACACTTTAATCATAAATTAATATTATTAATGAGTAAAGTATATTAATTATAAATAAATTTTTCAATAACAAATAAAATACATTTTAAATGTCTCTCCATAAAGTACCTATAACATGTTGATCTACTTTAAATATTATTTAAAGACTTCTAGGTGTGTAGAATGGGGTTCCTTGAAAACATTTTATACTACTAAGGGTTCTGTTGAGACAAAAAAGTTTGTAGACCACTGTACTAAATAGACTATAAATCTATACAACTTGTATTTTTACTTTTTCATATGTGTGGGGGGAAAAAAGAATCATAAACTTATCAAAAGTTTTTAATTTTAAAGGTACATTATGCTGAAATGGTACATGTGCTATTGTAACATGACATTTTCTTAATTGAAACATTAAATTTTTTGGTCTAAAAGTATGTTGTTAATTTGAAATGTGTCTTCTCTCTATCTTACTGTTTGATGTATGGTGAAAACAGTCTTAAGAGTTTAAGTATAAAATTCGTTATTAGATTGTGTATGATATTAAAATATTTCTTTATGTATATAAATTTCTCGTAAAGTGTCAAATTTATATTGTATGAAAATTTTGTTGAAATTAAGTTGTTTTTAAATATTTCCTTTGTTTGTCATAAATTCCGTCTTGACTTTGTCACACATTAACTTTTTGAGTATTAATTGTTAAATTGTAAATCTTGAATTGAATTTTAAAATGAATGCTAATGAAACACACACACACACCAAGTGGAGGAACTTCAAAGGCAATTAATGGGAAATAATTATATCTTATATTAATTTGAATCTAAGCATCACCCCCAATTCTCAACATGTTTTTGTGGGAAAAAATGGCTTAGAAAGGTTTATTGATATCTAATATTTATGAAATTAAAAAAAATTAAAAAAAGAGAACTAAAAGGAAGTGAATAACTAATTTATTTGAGGAGTATAAAAAAACTTCTGAAATGTTTAACATTTGAAAGGGGTGAAAACTCAATTCCCCTATTAAATGAATTTTTCTGTCTTCAATTCTATGCTGCACCCGATTTTTCAATAACATTAATGTTGGGAAAAAAAGTCTGTTTAGATTTGAATAAATATGATGGTAACCACTTGATTTTATACTAGTTTCATTTGCATTTTAATTCTTTCAGTAGAAAAAAAAATTCGAATTGCACCTCTCTAAAAATATAAATACTTTTGCTTGATATTGTAACATTAATTAAATGCTTGTTAACTATATGTAATTAACAAAATAAGGGAATTTACACTGCTTGGGAAAGAAAAATATTTATAAAATTTTTCAGTCTATAAAATAAATTTTATGATATTTATCTATATTAGTTTTTTATACTTAAGTTAATTTATAAAATGTTAATATTATAGAAGAAACTCTACAATTGTATTTTTGATTCATTAAGTAGATGTGTATTTAAATATAGTTTCCGACAAAAATTTAAAAAAATAATTTCTTTTTTTTCTCTCACAAAAATACTTTTATAAAAAAAGTACAGATTGGTTTAATTTATATTATCTTAGAATTCATGACTGGATTATATTAAGTTGCAAAAATTGTGTTTAACTGGGAATAAGAAGGAGAAAATATTTAAATACCATAATTTCGCACGTATAGTCTGCACCATTGTATAGTCCGCAGACACGATTTTATATAAAAAAATTTTCAAAAATCGTCAGATAGTCCGCACCACCAGATAGTCCGCGGACTATACGTCCGAAATTACGTTATTTTAATACGGCAATATTAATGTATTTTAGAAACAAAGAACTAAGTATAAATAGAAAAAAAGTACTTCCTTACTAATATACCTTCAGAAATAATACGCTAAATACAAATAAAAAACAGTGTTTACTAATTAATCATGTATTAATCACACATTCTACTACATTAACGAAAACCTTCAAAGTCCGATTCATCGGTATCAGAATTAAACAGTTCTAATATATTTTCGGGAAGAGTGTCCGAAAGTTCATTTTCAGCATCACTATCTTCACTGTCAGT
This sequence comes from Trichonephila clavata, assembly GCA_019973975.1. Classification (NCBI taxonomy): domain Eukaryota; kingdom Metazoa; phylum Arthropoda; class Arachnida; order Araneae; family Nephilidae; genus Trichonephila; species Trichonephila clavata. Next base: position 55,403 of record BMAO01013246.1, on the reverse strand, counting down.
GATTTCCTGGCTTTCACTAACAATCCCGGCTTTTATAAATCCCGATCAGATGGTGGACACTTTAACACTTTTCCAGGATTTATCAACACATTCGGCAACTTCAGTGTACGAAGCGCGTCTCATATTTCCTCCTTTTGTGCAAGTATGTAAACCTTCCGACATCCAGTTCTCCCAGCAAGCATGTACGTGGGACTTGAAACTTCTGTTCACGCTAATATCCAGAGGTGGCAGGATTTTTGTTAAACCTCCTGGAATAACGCTAAGTTCAGCACCAATGTTTTTTTTTAGCTTCCGCCTTTACACTGTCTTTTATGTGTGTCCTCATGGAATCCATAATTAGTACTCCTTTGGAATTGAAAAAGGCACCTTCTGTCTTCTTCCAAACTTCTTGAAACCAATCGAGCATAATGTCCTCGTTGCACCAACCCTTTTCATTGCACCGTACTACGACGCTTCGCGGAAAATTTTTGTTTTTCTCTTAAAGATTAAGAGTGGCTTCAACTTTGTGCCGTCAGCACAGCAGGTGAGCATCACTGTGAAATTGGTCTTTTCTTGACCAGTTGTTGTTATTGATACTACTCATTCGTTCTGCACTATGCTCTATGGTTTATTATCGATACATCGAATGTTTTCTTGGAATCTCACGCTTTTTTTATGTTTGATCATCGGCAGTTCACGACAGCGTTTTTTTAAAATTTCGACGATTTTAACCGAGAACAACCAGCGTATTATCCGCACTGGTGGATAGTCCGCAGCTTCAAAAATTCGCATTTTAAACACAGATGGTCCGCGGACTATATGCGCAAAATTACGGTACTTTAAATTTATTGAATAAAGACCTTTTCTCTTTTCTTTGAATTACATTGTAGCCATTGTACGAGAATTGTATTATAAAATAAAATGCTGAAATTAGTCAAATAAAAATTTCAAAGTAGTTCTTGATGATGGTATTGATTGATAATGACTTTTTATTTGTTATTTTTGTAAAGATATAGTTAAATGCTTCTTTTTCTACATTGGCAATTTTTATGAAATTAATATTTAAAATTCTTAAACAATTTTTTCTTGGACATGGTAAATCAGTTAATCATTTGGGTTTCAAGAACGTCAGATCTCAGGAATTTAACAAATGTTTTATCTTTTATCCTTAGGGAATCATAATTTATCGTTAAATAGCCTGATGAGGAAAATGTACTGAATGACATATATAGGTATTTTACTTACTTTTCTGTTTTTTTTTTATTTCTGTAGGTAGCACAACATTAAAGAGAATAGAAAAATGGAGTAATATCTAAGTCGGGAATAAGTGTCTAAATTTCAATTAATTCTCATTTTGATACAGACTTAGATGTATCTCTTCCTTAATTATATTTAATGAAATATAGTCTGTAAAAACTGTAATAAATTGGGAAATTACAAAATAGGTTTTTTCTTTAATTATCAGTAAAAATAGTTGATAAAACAAGAAAAAAAATTTCCAAAATTTAAGTAATTTTTAATCAACATTTTTGTTTTTAAAAATTTGCATCAAAGTAGTCTTTAAAGGACATTAAATTTATTCTGGTAGTGCATGTGTATGCACACACACATACACACCTACTTTTTATTAAGTATAGAATGCACTTAAAGAACATTGTATTTTTTGGGTAAGTTTTTGTAATTTTTTCTCTATGTAACATACAAAAAAGATGTGTGCACTCCAAAAACTTTTTCTTGACATAGCTCTTGGAGAATAAAAAAAAATCCAAAAGAGAAACTTTGGTAATATTTTCTGTAACAATCTTTTATTGAATGTCGATTATATATATAAATTTATTAAAACAAATATGATTAGGGCCAAGATAACATAAGGAATTGCTGAACCAACCAATTCCTTATGTTATAATGAATTTATAATGAGCTTCAGTATTTTTCTTAAGGTAAAAAGCTGGACAATCAGAAAAAAAACTTATTTATGAAATCTAATTTATTGTTTTTGCTGTCCTAGTAAAAATTCCCCTGTATATTCTTGAAATTATTTACATGAGAAAAATAAATGTTGCAATGTAGAATTAATCTATATATATAAAGGAGAAAAGCGACTGACTGACTAATCACGATATCTCTGGAACTATTCAACTTACAAACTTTAAATTTGGTAGACATGTTTCTTTTATAGAGTAGAGATCCGCTAAGAACGGATTTTGCGAAATTCGAACCGCAAGGGGCGTTACGGGGGTTAAGGGGCTTTATAAATAATTGTTTCCATTTTTAAACTACTTGACGTACAATCTTGAAATTGGGTAAGCGGATTCCTTTCATAGAGTAGAGATCCGCTACAATATGAGTTTGGTGAAAATCGATAACCAAGGGGCTTAGGGGGCGTTATAGATAATTTTCCATTTTTAAACTATTAAACGCACAGTCTTTATATTTGATAAATAGATTCCTTTCGTAGAGTAGAGATCAGCTACAAGATAGATTTTGAGAAAATAGTCCCCCAAGGAGCGTTGGGGGGATTAAGGGGCGTAATAGATAAATATTTTCTTTTTCAAACTACTTGACCTACCTGCTTGAAAATTGGTAGGCATGTTTCTTTCATGAAGTAAATATCTGCTACAAAATGGGTTTGGGGAAAAATTGACCCCTAAGGTGTATTGGGGGGGGGGGGGTTAAGGGGAGATATAAATAAATATTCCAATTTTTAAACTATTAGACGCACAGTCTTGAAATTTGGTAAGCAGATTCATCTCATAGGATAGAGATACTTTACAAAATGCGTTTTGTGAAAATCGACCCCAAAGTGGCGCTGCGGGGCTTAAGGGGCGGTAAAGATAATTATTTCCATTTTTAAACTACTGGACGTACAGTCTAGAAATATGATAATCAGAATCCTTTAATGGATTAAAGATCCTCTGTGTAATGTATTGTGTGAAAATCGACCCGTAGGTAACGTTGCGGGGGCTCAAGGGGCGTTATAGTTAACATTTTTCCATTTTTAGTTTATTAGATGCACAGTCTTGAAATTTGGTAAACAGATTCCTTTCATAGAATACAGTTCCCCTATAAAATGAGTTTTGTGAAAACAGACCCCAAGTTGCGTTGGGGGGAGGCTCAAGGGGCGTTATAGATACATATTTTAGTTTTTAAACTATTAGATCTACCTGCTTGAAAATTGGTTGGCATGTTTCTTTCATGGAGTAAATATCTGCTACAAAATGGGTTTGGGAAAAATTGACACACAAGGAGTGTAGCGGGGGAAGGGTTAAGGGGAGAAGTAAATTCCGATTTTTAAGCTATTAGATGTACAGTCTTGAAATTTGGTAAGCAGATTCCTCTCAATAGGGTAGAGATACGCTACAAAATAGGTTTTGTGAAAATTGGCCCCCAAGGGGCATTGCGGGGCTTTTTTTTAAACATTTATAAACCCCGTGCACAACGCAATGTATAACACAGGGGCATACAACACAGTCAGAAGAAAGGATTAAAACACAAACATCCATGCCTTCTCCGGGATTCGAACCCAGTCCCTACGGCACCGCAGTCAGCTTCACTGACCACTATACCGGATGGGCGGCATTGCAGGGCTTAAGGTGCGTTATAGATAATTACTTCCATTTTTAAACTACTGGAAGTACAGTCTTCAAATTTGGTAAGCAGATTCCTTTCATTGAGTACAGAACCGCTACAAAATGAGTTTCGCGAAAATCAACCCCCAAGTTTCCTTTCGTGTGATTAAGGGGCGTAATAGATAAATATTTCCGTTTTTAAACTATTAGATCTACCTGCTTGAAAATTGGTTGGCATGTTCCTTTAATGGAATAGAGTTCCTCTAACAAAGAGTAAAACAAAAATCGACCCCCCCCCCAAGGAGGGTTGAGGGGGTCAAGGTGAGTTATAGGGAAAAAAATCCTGTTTCAGAATTGTTAGACCTGCGTACTTGAAATTTGTTAAGCATGTTTCTTTTGTTGAATAGGGATCTAATAAGAATGTATTTTATGGAAATCAATTCCTGGGGGAGCAGAGGAATACTGGGGCGTACTGACAAAAAAAATTCCTTTTTTCGAACTACAAGGACTATAATAATGAAATTTGGCTTGCATTTTTCTTTTGTTGAATTGAAATCCGCTAAGAACGGTTATTTTGAAAAACCAATCTCAACGGGGTTACAGGGGTATTGATAGTAAAAATTTCATTTTTTTTCTGTTAGATTTAGACTTGAAATTTGGCTTGCGTGTTTATTTTACGGAGTAGAAATCCACCCAAAATTGGTTTTCCAAAAATCCACTTCCTTAAAGGGTTACGAAAGTGCAAACATCATTCTATACTTCAATTTCAGAGATTTTTAGAAAATACAAATTAGATAAGTTCGGCCTTTTTTTTTATCAAGAGGCGGCAGTTACATGTATAAGTATATTTTTCATTACAATCGAATTCTTAATGCTAGGATTTAGATATCAACTTATATATATATATATATAACAGTATATATTTGTAAAACATCTTGAAATACCCAGCGAAGCGGGTGGGTAACGGCTAGTTTACATTAGAAAGCTTGAATTGTTATCTCAAAAGTTTATAAACAGTGCTTATAACAAATTGATATGAATTATGGAGCAATCAATTGTTACATTTCCAATAATTTAAGTATTTTTTATTGATAAATCTTGATAAAACTGAAGATATTTTTTAAGTATAAGATTTTTGGTTACTATAAATGTTTAAGCTTTTTGTTTGAGCTAGCTTTTCTCTTGCTTTCCTTAGTCTCGTAAAATTCAAGCTGAATATGCCTCATTTTAAGAGTAGAATTTTTGGTAGGGTTTAAGCTTAATAGTATTAGGTGCTTAAAATAAAAGTGTCTACTATAAATTTTTGACATTTATTTTTCATTGTTAACTTAGTGATTTAAAATTTTAGGTTTCAAAGTGTCATGTTAAAATAGTACCTAAATACATCAATGATAAAAAATAAATTTCTAACAAATAGTTAAAAACTGTAAAATTTGAAAATTAAAAGGGTAAAAAGTAAGGACCTACAAGAATATTTTTTTATTGATATGATTTATTTAGTAGAAAGAGAATATTTTAAGGCATGTGTGCAATAATTCAATGCCAGGAAAATTTTTCCTTTTAAGTATAGCAATGCTAATTCTGCTGGGTGTTAACATTTTAATCAGTAATATTTTCCAAGATTTTCCAAAAGTTATGATCCACTTTTCCCTTATCATAAAAATTAAAAAGAAACATGTTACATTCAAAGTTTGTTTTTACTTGTTTTTGTATTTCATCAACATTCAATATTCAATGACTTATTTTGATACAACTTGTACAAAATGCTATGTGTCACAACTTTAAATCCATTTAAATGTCAGTTCTCATTTTTAAAACAGGTTACACAGTTATAAGAATTATGAATCAAGTACTAAGAAATAAGAAACATGCAAATATATATTCATATAAATTCAGATTGAATTTTTGTAAATGATTAAAATTTTTTAATATGTAAGGATTTACATTAACAGATTTTTCAAAAGGTTTTCTATATATAATAAAATATATCTAAAAATATGGAATGGGTCTGAAATGTATATTGTTTTGTGTTAGTAAAAATATGTGGTAGAACAAAAGGAAACTTGTTTTATTAGCAAAGCTCTTGTTTCTGTGGGTATTCAAAAGAATGAATAAAATCTGATTGTTTTGAGACTATCTTATTGGGATGTTTAAAATTTCGGTGAAGCTGTCAAGTAATTAAACATTTGGTTTCGATCATTACACAAGGGGGAAAAAATCATTTAGTGTAGCAGCCCTATCCTTTTATGAAATATTTGAAATATTCCGATTAAATAAATCATAATTGCTCTTTAGGTAGTCAAAAGCTAGTTATTTTTTGGTAGTGGAGGTGTGTGTATGGGGGGGGGAGAGGTTCTGTGTATGTATGTGTATATAAATATATATTTCAAATATATACACAAAATAGTTATTAACCTAAAATAACTATAGTCATGATAGTGTAAAGTCTTAGCCACAGTAGTACTAAAGCAAACTCCTGGCCTTAAGAACCAGGATTGCAGGTTCAAACAAAGTTTTGTGGCCAGCCAACCTACACCTGTATGTGCCAATACTCTGGGCCATAGGGAAAATAAGAAATGTCTAGAGAAGTTTAACTATTATTACAAATAAAACTATAACCTATAACTGTAATACTATAATATTATAGCCTATAATAATTACTAGAATATTTTAAAATCAAAGCTAAAACAATTAGATAAAGACTTGCCACACGCGAGTACAGCAAAAACCATTTTCCCGGGTAAACAGAAAGGTGAATAACAGTAACGCATAAAATTATTAAGTTTTGATGGAATATATGTATATGTGTTCCGCAACCTTGCTCGTATCTTGAATTACTCGTATCTCGAAGCAAATTTCCCCATACAAAACAATTGAACTACCATTAATCCGTTCCAACCCCCAAAATGTCACCCCAGTTATTTTTGTTACGTGGTTTTGAATAATAAAAACGTATTTATAAATGACAAATATTTATTGCACAAAAACAAAAAAGAGAATGTAAAGAAATAAATTTGATATCCTCACTGGTCTTTGCCTTTTTCGCTACATTTTTCTCGCTTTCACCTGTAGGCCGTTTAGAAAAAAACATGTCCAAGGAGGTTTGTTTCTTCCTCCCTTTTAGAATGTTCCGGAAATGAGTTAGGCAAGTGTCATTAAAAAGATCAGATGCACGACCTGTTGCAACTTTTTCTGGGTGTTTCTTTTCCACGAACTGTGAAACTCTCTCCCACATTCCTAAAATCTCCTTTATCTCACTTGTAGAAATAACCTCCTCCTCTGACTCCTCGAAACCTATTTCTTGCATAACCTCTGTATGCTGCTGTGACTGTAACTCTTGTATCTCCTCAGTCGTCAGTTCCTGGGTGTGCTCCTCGACGAGCTCGTTCACGTCTCTCTCTTCCACCTCTAGACCCATGGATTTCCCCAGGGACACAATCTCCTCCTCTACTGACATACCGGGTTCAAATTCTTCGTAGATCCTTTCAGCTACAGCTTCAGGTCACAGCTTTTTCCATGCAGAGGTCAAGGTCCTCGTTGTAATAATACCGGTCCTCTTTTTGAAATTCTCAAACCAGCCCCGGCTGGCTTTAAATGACTCTTCCGATGCCTCGTCGATGGAAGTCTGCGGGGTTTGCTTCAGCAAATCTCCGTAGATCGCTCTTGCCTTCTCGCAAATGATGGTCTGCATCAAGGTATCTCCTTAGAGCTGCTTCTCTGTCACCCACACCATCAGCAGTTTCTCCATATTTTCATGAAGGGAGGTTTGCAGCTTGGAAATTATCGTAAGGCCCTTAGCCGGCGTTACACTCTTTATCGACTCCTTCTGTTTAAGCACAGTACATATCATGGACGTACTACGCCCATACTGCCTCGACAAGTCAACAAGTGCTCATGTTTTTCGATAATTTCACGTTTTAATTCAATACTCATCATCTTTTTCTTAGCACTTAACTTTTCACAAACTTTCTTCCGATCCATAGTTATAAAAATGAATGAACTACAACTGTAAATGTAAATGCAACACAAAATTCGAGCACAACTACACAACTTATCACAGCGGAAGCACGCTGCTAACTGATTCACTGACCGTGATGGGCGTGACCGCGTGGTCGTGTGCTACTACCGGGGTGCTAAACCGAACTCGCTACTGCTAAACCGAACTCGCATCTCGAATTTCGCTCGTAACTCAAAGCAAAAAATAACTCGCTTGCCGGCTCGTATCTCGAAAAACTCATATGTCGAGGTACCACTGTATATATAATATAGGGTTGTGGCACGAATCGCTGCCATAGCTCAATCATTGACCTATATATTCTTACTTTACTCAATTGCTATAAATTCATGTTATAAAACCCTGCATAGGTGTTACTACAAATATTGAGGATTTAATGTTGCTGGACATTAAGTCCAATTAATATAAAAAAATATAATTTGAAAATTTAATCAGTGTCATTGAATAAAATGTAATTGATGTCAGTATGTCTTAGCTTTATAATTTTAGTAGAAAGAATTTTAAAAAAATCATCATGAATTTGTAAATTTTTAAGCTTTTAAAAGAGGTTTCTGGAAGAAAGGTGTATTTGAATATTTAAATTTTTTGTGCGCACTTGTATAAAAATTGTTGTCCTGCTGGTTTTAGTGTTTAATTGAAATTTTATGTAAAGAAATTTTTTTTCTTAAAATTTGAAGCACACGAAATTTTGGCTAAAGTGTAGAATGGGAGGGCCCTTGGATTCGGCAGTGTTTACCTAGATGCCAGAATGATTACAGCTCTTCGTAACTCTTGGAACACCTATCGCTACATATAGGTAGTTAGGCAACTGATTCTGGTTGCCAAAAAATTGACTTTGCCATTCTACACTTTAATAGAAATTTTATATGTGTGAAATATATAAAGGAAAAATAAACATTTGTTCTGAAAGATTCTCAATGGGATTTTTCTCAATACCTTTAATTTATAAATTTATGCTAAATAAAATGGATCTCTTGTTTAATATCTTGATCCTTTGTGAACATATGTAATGTTTTATAATATTTACCATTTATATCTAAATAATTGTTTTGTGAAATTTACTTTCTAAAGAAATATATTATCTGCTTAAAAAATCTTTTTAAAGTAGCCTACCTGGTTTTTTTTGTGTGTGCTTATGTATATATAAACTATTAATGGGGTATTTCTCCTTAATATATTTATTAAGCATCAATATATTTAATACTGGTACATATTGTGCAATATAGCTGCCTAATATTTATTTCATTTGCAAATTTTTTTTTATATTTTCATATAAATTATGTTGAATTTTAAAATAATATCCTTTAATTTTCTAAAATATGAAATTGCAACATTTAAGGTACATTTTAATATTTGGTTAAATTGCAGCAGCTCAAGTTTGGAGATTAAAAAATTCTTTTCTTACTACTCGATTTTTACAACAGGCAATCAAGTACTTTTTATTTTTTTATTAAACAACTGTTTATAATTAAATTTTTTTTAAAAAAAAATAAAGTTTGATGCAATTAGAACAAATTGATGCACATATCTCATAATTAATTTTTAAATAGATTGTGTCACTGCTTAGCTGAAAATGTGATTTAATTGGAACATTTGAGTTTTAAGTTACCATTTGAAAAATAATGCATTTAAATTATTACCTATTTGTAAACACTTTAAACTTATAAAAACATTGTTCTTATATTTTTAATTTATGCAATATATGTATTTAACTGAAAGTTTTAAGTATGGTTTGTAACTACTTTATAAAGACAGGATTATTAAATAGCTTGATACTAAGTTGTGTTAAAAATGTCAGCATTTCATCTATATTATGATACTGCAAATAAATGATTTTATGCTCATTATTTCAACAAAGTTATTGATATTTGCAAAAGCAATAGAATAACGCATAAGGTAATATGTCTTTACAACTTAAAATAAAACTAGTTATTTCCTTTTAGGGAATGTTATGCAAGGTAGCTTAAAATCTGTCTTTTACATTTTCTGTTTTTTTTTTTCCAACTAGTAATCCATTTTTCAATGAATGAGTCTAAATATTTATTCATATTTTTTTAAAAGTTCTTTTTTCATATCAAGTTACTGCTTGTTTATTATTTGGGTAAGAGATACCCCTTTCATTACTTTTTGCTCTATCCCTAGCATTAGTCCTATTTAAGATTTCATGATAATTTTTACAAATGTGTATAAAATGTTTATTTCTTACGTAATTGATTTCCATTTTTATTCAATTTTATTTTTTAGGTGTTGGCTGAAGGTCATTGTATTATGCATGGGTTTTGTGGTGAAAATGATTATGGCGATGCTACATGTTCTTACAATGGAACAGCTAAGCTATTAGAAGATGAAGAGGCATTAGAAACCCTACAGGAAATTTGTCCTGATATAATACGTGGTATGTCTTTTCACTGTTTAATAATTTTAGGAAGACTTCTTTACATTTATATCAATAACCTATATTTTATGAATCCTTTTACCTTTATGCAGGTATAATACTTTTAAATCAAGCCTATGAAACCAAAGAACCTATGGCTTCATTAATTCATTGTTGAGAGAGGGCCATAGAATTATAAAAGTTGAATTATAAATAAAATATCCTTATTTTATTTGTATTCGTCATACTCTAACAAAGAAAAGATAAATTTGATACACACACATAACAATTATGTTGATATTCTGTGTTTTTTTGTAATTAAGCACAAAAATGAATCTAATTTTTTAAAAATATTAATTTTGGCTTAAACTTTTTAAAAATAAATCTTTATATATAAAATATACGTGTCACAGTGTTTGTTCGCGATGGACTCCAAAACAACTCAACCGATCCTAATATCATTTTTCATACTGTGTGTCATTTCGTCCAACTTAGAACATAGGATGGTTTTTATTTCAATTAATCATGCCATAATTCTTTTATTCCTGGAAATGTGAAGAATTCGGAAAAAACGTTGCTAGATTCCTGTAAGGGAATAATTGCAAAATGTGGCATTGCTCATGTGTCTGTGGAAGCAGATATTGCAAACCAAAATGCACAAAAATTAAGTGTCTGGCGTATTTCGGGGTGTGGAATCCGATTTTCGAGTCAGTTTCCAAAAATAACCGTAACTTTGCTGGATAAAGCCGGCCGACTGTATTTTAGACACACCATAACAGAGGCTTACATTAAAAGCCTTGAATTGTGAACATTTGGACCCTGGCATACTTCAAAATGGATAATCCAAATCTGATATCCAGTCTGAGAAATAACTAACTTTGCCGGATAATTCAGGACGACCATTTATTACGCAAACTGAGGCAAGAGCTTACCCTTAATGTCTTGGTGCGGGAAAAGTGCGTTTCTGTTGTAATTCGGGATGGTGAACGAGAGTTTGAAATTGAATTTTAGAAATTCCTGTAATTTTGCCAGATAATGCCGGACGACACTAATGCCCCTTCCAGGGACTGAAGTTGCTGGCTCAGGGGAACAAAAGTAATTTCCAGTTGTATCTAGGGGCAGAAAACAATAATTTGAAATTATATTTCAGAAACTCCCCTAAACTTGCCGGATATTGTCTGAATAAGGAGAGAAAGGCAAATGATTTGAGTCCGGCATCTAGGTTTTCATTATCTGTAGCGAGTGAACTTGCTCGCGCTGGAGCATCAAAAGTCAGCTCGGAAATTGAATTTGAGGAGTTTCGATAACTTTGCCGGATAATGCCAGTCGATCGTATTTTAGACACACTGTAGCAGGGACTTGCCTTAAAAGCCTTGGATCATGAAAATTTTGTCCCTGGTGTATTTCAAAACGGATAATTCGAATCTGATATTCAATCTGAGAAATAACAGTAACTTTGCCGGATAATTCAGGAGGACCGTCTTTTACGCAAACCGGGGCAGGAGCTCACCCTTGTCTTGGCGCGGGAAAAGTGTATTCCTGGTGTAATTTGAGATGGTTAAAGCGAGTCTGAAATCAAAATATAAAAATTACTGTAGTTTTGCCAGATAATGCCGGTAGATGGGAATATTCTTGGACAGCAGTACTAGAGCCTATCTTGCCGACGTAAAGTGAGTGAATATTAACGTCGCACTTTTCAGCTACACGAGGGCTTTTGACAACTGACCGCTTAATTTTGAACCATGGTCAAGTGACACGGACGACACCTGAGCTGGCACCCCCTCTCCTAACTACCACACCACACCAACGGGAGAACGTTTGAGCTCTCGACAGATTTAACGTGAATCGCTCCCCTACACAGTGGGTTTTCAGTGGTGCTGGGCTCGAACTCATGACACGCTAGCCATGATACGATGCCTTGACCACTTGGCTACTGCGGCCACTTGCCGACGTAGAGATGCAAAAAGTGGATCTTGATTGTATTTCGGAACTGCCGATCCGAATATTTTCAACCCAATTCAAGATAATCTCATATCTAGATCAAATAACATTAGACGAATGTATTTTATACGAACTGTGAAGTGGCTTGCTTTAAAACTCTTGAGGAGAAAGAAATGCTTTCCTGGTGTTTTTCTGGATGGGAAATAAGAATAATACGAAATCGGATTTTAGAAACTCCCTTTAACTTTGCCGGATAATGCCGGCCGACCGTAATGTCCCCCTTCAAAGACTGAACTTACAGGAGCAGGGGCGTGGAAAGTGGGCACCGAGTGCTTCTCGGGGTGGGAACGAGAATCTGTATACGGTTTTCAAAAGCTTCTGTAAATTTTCTGGATATTGCTGGAATGAGGTCAAATGGCTTTGTGTTCGAGTTCCACCTCTGGATTTTCATTCCCTGTAGCAACTAAACTTTCAGAAGTAGTCGTGCGAAAATATGATTGCAATAGGAAATTGCATCTCCGGGCATTGTTGTCACTGTGTTAGATGGTGAAAAAACTGCACATTCCGCATCAGCTTCCGTTGGACATTCATAAAATACAAGATGCAATTGGTACCATTGAAAATAAAGAGTGGATTGGCTATAGTATTGCAAATGAATTCAGTCAAGATCAGGGATAAATGTACCATGAACCATAAGCATTCACTCAAAGCATTACGCAGAGCTTTGCAAAATTTAAAAGGCAACGAGAAAATATTCGGTGTTGTATTACTGTCTGGTGATTTCCGTCAGGCATTAACAGCCATTACACACTCTACTTTTGCTCACGAGATTAACACTGTTTTAAAAAATCGTTTTTGTTACTTCGACTGACCATAAACACGCGAGTATATTTGCAATCTGAACAAATATTTCCTAACCAACTACTGAATATTGGAAACGGTGAAGTAGAACTTCATCCCAATACATAATGCATGAAATAATCAGACGATTTCTGTAATGCTCTTTAGGCAAAAAAGAACTGATGGAGAGTGTCTTTCCGGATATACTGTATAATTATCTTAATAATTATTGCCTCTGTAATCTTGTTACTTAATCAGAAAAAATGTTGATATTGTGATGAAATAAACTTTCAGACACAGGGTTGTTGCCAGTTGATCCAACGTTTTTTAAACCAATTGACACTATTGTTGATGAAAACAAAACCGTAAATTTTCCAACTGAGTTTTTGAATTCTCTAGATATATCAGGAATGTCCCTGGTTATTATCTTCGTAACTTAAATTCACCTAGATAATGCACCTAGATAATGTTTGATCATCATAAAAATTATGCCGGGAACTTCTTGAAGCAAACATTTTGACTGTAAAGTTTGAATGAAAATTCAGTTCTGCTACTACGGAATTTGTTGCCACGTATTCCACTGATACCATCAGAATCTCTAATACCATTCAAAAGGCTTCAATTCCGATTCGTTTGGCTTTCACGATGACCATAAATGAATCTGAAACCGATCAATATTCATTTAATACTTGGACTTAGAAAATCCATGTTTCTTGAAGGGGCAACTAGATGTTACATGCTCACGTGTGCGGAAACCATTGAATCTATTTGAGCTTGCAAAATACGGGTTACCGAAAAATATTGTGCACCGATTAGCAATTAGTTGTATAAAATTATTATTTGTTATAATTTAAAATGATACAAATAATTTTAAAAAATGCAAAGAATCAACGCTATTTACCACATTTATAAAATTAAATCTTCATATGTTGTTACTTAATGACTTCGTTAGTAATTCATGCATTATACTACACTCAAATAGGAGATGAATGAAATGGAAAATTAAAATAATTTGTTGTTTTATACTTTATTTCAACCCTCCAAAATTATAAACGAAGATTAATTTGACTGCATTCAATAGCTTAGGATTATTTTGAACTAACGTATTTAAACAAAGCCACAGCAACGTGTGGCCGGGTCAGCTAGTATTAGTATAAAATCACAAATATTACTGTTCTGTAAATTATAATATCCTTTGTCATTTATTGAAGTTGGAAAATTAATAGAACAAAAGTTAACTTTTACAGTATGTATATATAGTGTGAACTATTAATACTACAGTATGTGCAGTGTGAACTATTAATGTGTAAATTATTTGTGTAAAACAATTAATGTAAATTTGGCATCACCCAAGCTGGTTGTGAACTCCATAAGCTACTGTATTTCTTATTTTGTGCATTAACTGGGGATTTCTACAACTGCTTATTTGTTTTGTAACAAGCTATAGGAAAATTTTTCTCATGTGCTCATGCACATACACACACGGGGAACACACACTGTGAAATATTATAATTAAATTTATAAAATCTAGAGTTGTAAAAATTGTTATAAGGAAAAATTTTACAAAATAAAAAAACCAAAATTAGGTAATATTTTAAATATCTTTGAAAAATTACATTTTGACCTATATACATAGGTCTAGTATGGAGTTCTTATTTGTTTAATATGCTGTGTTATTTTTATTTCAAAAACTAAAAGAGAATGAAAAATATATTGAATAAGTATGTAGGAAAATAAAGTATTTATCTGGAAAATTTTAGTCTTACTGGTATAGAGTCTTGTTTCCTGAAAAGTTGATTATGGTTGTTTTGAAAGCATAATAAAAATGAAATGTATGTATTTGGGATGGAGTTGAACTTGTATGATACTTTTTGTTCTACATCCCCCCCCCTCACCATTAATAGTTATAACTAATTTTTATTTGTAGAAGTTTGTTACTTTATGCAAGTTTTGTGATGATTTTTTTTTTTAATTTACAGAGACCAATGTGCTTTGTTGCAGTCCAGAACAAATAAATCAGCTGCAAAAAAATCTAGAGATAGCTGCAACTTTGGGGCTTGCAAGATGCCCATCTTGTTTGTCAAACTTTCGGAAAAATTTTTGCCAGTTTGCCTGCAGTGCTAAGCAGAGTAACTTTTTAAAAATTGAAAAGCTTGGTAAAAGTGATGAAGGGGATTTGGTCATTGAGAAATTAACATATTTCATGTCCAAAAGGTATATTGATTACTTTATTTTATAATTCAGATATTTTGAATAGATTGTCTGATATTTATACTAATAATTTTTTATATGATGATATATATGTATTTAGTGTATGTAAGGTCTATGTAGCATTTGTCTGCTTAATCGTTTTTATGAGTTTTAAATGTTATTCCAATATTGTGCACTTTAAAAGGTGGTGATTGTAAGTGATGTATTTGATATCTAATGAAAGCATCTGAATTTTTCATTTTATTTTTGTTAAAATGCTTTAAAATCTAAACATTAGTCTACATTTTGAAATAATTTAATTAATCTCTTGAATATTTCTGCTTACCTATTATCTTAAAAAATCTAAAATTTCTGAAAGTTAAGAGTGTTTCTATAGTGAGTTGTAAATTTCATTTTTTATGAGGTATATTTATAGAGGCTATATATATCATTTGATGATTAGAAATTAATAAATACTTAATTATTATAAAATTATCATTGATATCTTAGATTCATTTTAAAATTCAGAGAACCATTTCTTGGGTTTTTTTAAAGATACTTTTTAGCCTAATAAATAAAAAAAATAGGGTGTGTACATTAAATTTTAGTTATTTTTATACTTGTGAGGTAAATATTCATTTAATTTCTGAAAAATATTAATCAATGATAACTACATAAGACTAATAATATTGAATTAACTTTAAGATTAATCAAATAAGGAATAATCAATGTTTCATATCTTTTACCTCTTATGATTGATAAAATAAAGAATGATCAGTGGTATATATTTTTTTCCCGTTTGTTATTGGGGGGCAACGACTTCAGAAAATTGAAATGTAACTAAAAACCAATGGTTATAAACTAGGAAAAATCTGTAGTATGAATGTAATGAGTTTTATATATATATTATCGTATCCAATGTCTTATTTTCCTTTCCTAAATCTACAGTTTAAGATTATTAAGATTTTTTTCAAGTTGAATAAAAATTAACATAGGTGGGGTAGTTGTTGAATTTATCTGCTTTCTCTTTTGTATATTATGAATGTATGCAGTATTGTTATTGTGTAAAAAGAGTTTATCTTGTCAAATTATTTTCTTATTTTTAAAATACTTTAAAGGTATGCTGAAGGAATGTTTGCTTCTTGCAAGGATATTCAGGGATTAACTCCAGGATCGACTGTTTTAGACCTCATGTGTGGAGGCTGGGGTAGAGAATGCACAGCTGAACGATGGTTGAATTTTATGGGTTCTACACCAGCAGATGATGGATTTTCTCCTTTTGAGATTAAATATCACCTTACATCTGATTCATCCTTGGTTGTTGATGGACAAATATTTTACCCTATGAATGAAAATACTACATCGTATGTATTGTTATAACTTCTGTGAATGTTTTTAAAATTAGAATTTTTGCATAAAATACTTTTTGATCAATTTTTTTTTATTCTTGTAATTTTCTGTTTTTATAAATAGAATAAATACTAATATTCTTAGGAAATAAGAGTTTAAACAGATTTTAATAATTTAACCCTTTGTTGCTCTGTGTTCTTCAGCATAGAATACCAAACTTCACTTGCTTTTCAAACCATTTAATTCCATTACAAATTAATGAAAATGCACGTATAACTTACACCAAACTTTCCTTTCCTATCCTTGATAGCAGCATTATTTAAATCCCTTGATTCACTAGGAATTGTGTTTATAATTTTTATTATTAAAAAAAAAGCTTGAAAAAAATGTATTTAGTTGGCTATAATCTAAACTATTTATTCCATATTTTTAATATTTTAAACAAAAATCATTTGTGAAATCTTCAAATGTAGTTGTGTGTTTCATGAGCTGGTACATTGGACTTTTAGCAGTTTTGCGTTTTACATAACAAAAAGTGATGATGAGAGAACATCTGTTTTATTTTCTGGTTTTCTCTGTTCGGGAGGTATAAAGTCAAGTTATATGTAATGCTGATGGGGAGAATTGGATTATTTAGAAACAACTTACATCTACTGTGGCCTCTTTACATTTTGACAGGATGTTTCAAACAGATTTTTAAGTCAACTTTGTTTAGAGCTGGCAGAATTTTATGCTTTTGTGCTTGGGTTTTGCCCCAGTTTGCTTTATAAAATTTCTAGGTATCTTATTTAAATATATTATAGCTTCTTTTTCTTTATATTAAAATATAATTACAGTTTTTCTGTGTATTATTTGTTCTTTAAATGGCACAGAGAGGCTTAAATATTTTTAAAGCACTGAAAATGTTTCAACAATTGTTCTAGTGTAGCGATTTTGAGCATGTGGATAGCAGTATAGAACAATCTGGTGGTGATGAGGATTTTTCTAGATCACAACCCTGTGTTCAATCCCAAAGTCCAATTTGGAATGAAGTTTTCTTAAAATATTTTTTAATATAGGACTTTTGTGTTAAATAAATAGTGATGGGTTTATTCAACTTATTTATTCAGCTAATTTCAGACTGTCTATAGCAACAAACAGATTTAATTTTAGAATCAGTTTAATGAAACAAAGCCCAGTGTAGCTTAGTGGTTGTGTATCACGCTTCCATGCCACAATCTGGTGTTCCAGTCCCGGGCTGGACAAGGTTGACTCCACCTTTCATCCCTCTAGTGGGTTGATAAATGAGTACCAAGCTTGTGCTTGGGAACTAAACACTAGGGGTTTCGCGTCACTGAAACATCTGTGCATGCACCTCAGCACCTTAGGTCATGAAAACTGAGATATGCATAGTAGGCCTTGGCCCTTATGGACTGTTGCGCCACTGAGTTTAGTTTTAATGAAACAAATGTATCCTATTGTACTTACTGTAATTTTTTTCAAATCAGGAGGGAGAATGCTTTTTGAAATTCTCCCAACAGCCTGTAAGTTTGTCAGCCAACTTACATCTATATTTGCTCTTGTTGATCTTCATGCAGAAAAAACTACTCACAGAAATTTTTGTCGACCCAAATGCAAAGAATGTTTTTCCAACAAATTTCTTCATACATGAAAATTATTTTTCTGACAAAGATATGTTATAGCATTAAACATTTTTTTCATCTGATCTTTTCTGATCTGACTTCAAATAAATAAGTTCAAGCTGTAACTCCTCAGGTGCTTTATCAATATCAGCAGTAATGGGATAAGAGAGCAAATTGAATTTAGACTCAATTTTGTGAAAATCCTGAAATCTTCTTGTGACCTCGCCCTCTAAACTCTGCAGATGATTTTTTAGTGGAAACATTTTCAATATTTTAGTTTTCACCATTAGAAAAATAATCTTTGGTCATACACAGAAAAGAAATTTCAGTTCAAAGCGGATTTTCTGACTGCTGTAGTAGGCTGCTAGCTGCCCACCCTTGACCTAAACGTTTTTCTTTTTTCCTTTTTCTTTATATTTTCTTTTTTGGCGGAGGTGAGTGGTGTAGCAGGTTTTCCTGTGGTGCATCCTGAGTCATATTAAATCTACTAACACAGGTATAATACAATGAATTTTTCATGCAGATGTTGAGCTTCTACTGAGATATGCACTTTGCTTCAATGCTGACTTTGCCACACTGTGGAGGCACAGTGTTCCAGCTCATAGAAAACCCACAGATTTAAATTGGTTTATGCAATTCTCTCTCTTACACAAAAATTTACCTGGATACTCTTATAGGTCTAAATAGATTACATATACCACTTTTTTTTGATGAAATAGAATTGTTCAACAAAGGTAACCTTTTTAATAGTATTTACTTAACTTGTTTTTATAATTAAAAAAAATTTGTTTTAGTTGTTCTGAAAGTCCATATCCTGGTGCGGAAGCTTGCACTTGTTTGGATTGTGAAGCAGCTTGTCAGTTAAATATAGCTTCTCCTCCACCTTTACCAGCTGAGAAGGAGCCCTTTACACTTCTGCATCATGATGGAGTATCAGTTTTATGCCTTATTATATTTTGTTTTGCCACAGCCTTCTTATTGTTGGGATATTTTTATTTCAAGATTCAATCCAGAAAGTCATTGCGTTGTAAGTTGGTACATTTGATACGTGATATATATATTTTTTCTATTGCTACTTTGAATTATTTTTCTTGGTTGCTTAAAAAGCAGAATTGAAACTATGAAAAATTAATATACTTACATATATGATAAATTAGTATGATTGTAAGTGTGTATGCATGTGTGCTTGTAAAATCTTAGAAATAAAATATTTTGTTTCCCCAATAAAAAAAATTTATATAGCTTAGTAAATTAAGTAAACTTTTACGATATATGTGTTTGTTAAATTTAGTTTAGTGTGCTAGTCACTACTTTAAAAGTGATAACATATGTTTAACTTTTTGCAGTATATCATGTGAAGCATTTATCGAATTTAATGGTTTTCATGTAAGCAAAATGCTTATTTTGTGTTATTACTTATGTTTTCTGTTAGTTCATTTATTCACTTTTGTGTAGTTTCTGCTATATGTATATATAAGATGAAAGTTATTTTAACATCATGAAAAATAAGAATTTGTTTTCTTCTTAATTAACATTTTATTAGAAATGAAACACCAGGGAAATTATTAGTTTTTACTTTTATAAGTAATTGAGAGATATGTATAATTAGTATACTTATTTCAAAAATTTGCTATTATGATTTGTTCTGGAATTTAAACTTTCTATGCAATGGAACAGCATATCACATATAATTTAGAATTTTTAATTTCATCATCAGTATAATCAAAACTTGGTTTTGCTGCAGCAAATAAAAAGAGAAAACTTAAAATCTTTGAGTTTTTGTCATTTGTTTCTTTAATTAAAATAATTGTGAACTACAAAAAAACTGTTTTGATTCTCTTAAAAATAACCATTTTTTCAATGTATTAAACTTCAATTAAAATTTTATATATTAATTTCTGTTCTTGTCAGAACTTGAGAACTTTCACTTAAGTATGCTAACCTTCTACATCTGTGATTTATTAATTCACTTTCTAAATTAACAGTCTGAATTTTGTGCTTAATTTTGTGTTTCTCCCTTTATAAAGATTGTAATGTGTTATAGTTTCGAAAATATATTAAAAATCCTTTGGGTATAAATTGCTTATCCCCCCCCCCTAGTCTACATTTCATGATGAAATAACTCGAATAATTTCGAACAATTTTCTTTTCAAAGTGCTTATCATTCGGATATTATGAAATACTAGTGCTCAAATTTGTTGGATTTTGTTTTGTTTTCATGCAATTTATATTCTATAAGCCAGCTCTATAAGGAACTATAGGACTAATCAGTGAACATTCATAAACCTGTAATATCTGTGATTTTATAAACTTTATTAAAAAGTTTATTTAGCTTATATTTTCTATCACAATGCATAAGCTCTTTTTTTTAGTGACTAAGGACAAATTTTTCCATCCTTTTTAAGGAATTAGATTGACCTGCGTAGAGTTTCTTTTCTGTGAAATCTATTTAAAATTTTCAGTTTTAATTGTTAACTTTTATCTTCGAAGAACAATTTTTATTTGAATTTTGTGGGAAACATGCGTTTATGCTGAATTGTTTAAAAAAATTGTTACTATCTATTAAATGAGTTTTTTAAACACATACCCGTGAAGAATAAGAAACTCGTAATAGTGCTAACAAATTCCATTTTTTTCTTGCTTGTATTAGAGTTTCTTGTGGTTCACAGTTTTGTGTTTATTATTTGAACATTATGCATTCAGTTTCGTGATAAGAATCCCATAGTTCATTAAGTACCCTTTTAATTTTTTCATCAGAAACATGGGTAAATATGATTTTTTTTTTGGTATACTGGATTGATCTTTGTTTGAAGAGTGTGCATGATTGTATGAGTGCAGAACCATTTTATTCACATTTCTTCCCTTAAATATTAAAATACAAAAATTTATATTGTTCGAGGTTTTCTTTAAAGAATTTTTAAAGTAAATTTAATTTTTTTTTGTATCTGAAACATTTAAAGCATATTTTATGTGAAATTCATATATTTTTATTACATGATAAACTGCAGTGCTCAATACACACCTTGCTTTTTTTCCTGAAATTAATCATAGATATCTGTAATTCAAATGTTTTTCTTTGCTTTATCTCGGAATCCTGGGTTTTATACTGCTTTTTAAAATCCTGGGTTCTAATTTCTTCCCTTCTGTTATTGTACTTTGAGTCCTAAATCTGTGTTTATTCAGTTTATTTTAGTAGGTTTTGGCTTTATCTAACATTAGCTTGAAGTAGACTTAGTAGGCTTTCTAGTAAACTTAATTTGCATTTATCTCCTTAAAATAACTGCATGCAGGCATTGTAGAACTAGAATTGTATGTATTTGTTCGTTATCCCCATTCCCCCTCTTTGGACATTAGCTTCTTTGTTTCCCTTTGCTTTTCAACTTTTACCTGCTATTGTTATACTTTGATTTCATGGGGCCTTGTGATGGAATTGCTTTTTTAGTTTAGTTATTTGCTTTTTAGTTTTGTTTATTCCATAATAGCTAATTCATCTTACAGCAACTCTTTTTTGGCGATTTTTCATTAAATCTACCTTAGCTTTATTAGCTATACTTAAAATGTAAAACTACTTAAAGGATGCTGTCTGGTTATAGAAGCAGTGTGTATTAAACACTGCAGATTAATTTCGGTTCTCAAAGCTGTCATGTAACTGGAATTACCCCTAGCAGGTGAACAAGAAGTTAAGATGGAGAGAAAAGGATCATCTCATCGGCCTTTGATTCTATTGAAATCATGTTCACCGTCTGCCTCAGGGGTGGACTTGGGCTCATTAGAAGAGGTGGAGCCCCTTCGTTCAAAGCGGTCAAGTACGTCTTGCTAACCTTGGTGCTGTTAATTTCTATTTTGTGTTAACTAATGCTCTCCATCATACTAACTTTTAACATTTGTTATTAAATCTATTTCTTTGCAATTTCAAATGAAACATTTCCCTCATTTATTACAATCTTTTCTTTTTTTATCATAGTTTCCTTCAGAGAGTTTACCTGAGCATTGCTTTTTTCCCCCTAAAACTAATGAAGCTAAATTCTAGTTTTTTAAAATGACTAATATTCAAAAGATGAAGAGCATTTGTTTTGCACAAGCTATTTCTGTTTTCTTGATGCCTTACTAATAATGTACTACTTTCTTATATTGTCTATCTGGTTGAGGATTATCCAGTGTCTTCTCACCATAGTTGAAGGGTTTTAATTCTTTTGTTTTCAAACCTTAAACCAATTTGTGCTTCCATAGTGAAATTAATATTTCCTATGAATTTCAAATCCAACATAGAATGAGCGAATCCCTTATTAAGCAATATTTTCTAATTGTTGAGTTCTTTTAAATTACATTTACCTCCCATTGTTTTTTAATAAGCAATATCCAAATTATCCTTTTTGTCTTATACCTTTTAAATAATTTTCTAGTCATATTAATTTTGTACCACATATACAGATAGTTTTTTTGTTTGTAATTTGCTATTCATTTTAAAAGTGACTAAAAGAGTTCTGGGCAAATTTTTACCAGAAAAATTTTTGCTTTAAAAAAAATACTGATTTTGGCAACTGCAGGACACAATCTCAGTATTAGCTGTGTGGAAATGCTTTATCTTCATTCTCTTGAGTGGGTTGTTAATTTCGACTAATTTCACTGAAAGTTTTTGGTTTTAAAATAACTATCAAAATGTAATTAAAGTTAAATTTTCACTTTGTAATCTTTTTATGTTTCTGTGTTTAAGTCACTTGATGAATACAAAAAAAAGTGAGTTTGATATTTTCTAAGTTGCGTGTTTATAGACTAATCACATGCATATTCCTTATTTCTTAAATTTCATAAATTATGATGCAGAATTTGGGTTTAATTCTGGATAATAACATTGAGTTTTGTAATTTTGATTTGTTTTGCAACTCTTTGTTTTACTCAGTCTTATTATTTGGTGTATGCATTTGTGTGTTTGCTGCCAATAGTTATTTTGCTGACCCCCATTTGCTTCTATATGTTAATAATTTGAAGTTATTATACTGGCTCCTTGAAAAGGTTTTTAATAATTGGTAAATAAACAAATGTATATAAAAAATGATTGTAGAAAAAGCATTTATATTTGATTTATTCATTATTTTTAATATGAAAACATAGGGGTTATGAGTAATTAATTTTAAAATTCATATCACAGCAAGTTAAAGTAATAATTATATGTAAAAAAAAAACTTAAAAAATGGCAGACTTTTTGAAGTTTCCTTTTTACCATTAGCTTTGGTTAATTTTATTTATCATAAAATGCAAATTAGCCTTTGGAATGGTTTTCAAATTTTTAAATGCAATTGGATATTTATTGAATTACTCTTGAAGACAAATTATTAAATTATTAGTTATTTGATATATTTCTAAATTGTTTCTATTAGTTTTTGAATCATAACCTTTTGGATTTAATTTAATGAGTTTTCAAATGTTTTAAATTCGTTATTTTCTTAATGGATTTATCTGCATTACAATTCTAACTTCAGATATCTAATGCTTATAATTTTTTTAAAAAAATTCTGACCATACATAAGAATTATTTTGATGGATTGTATTTTACTAATTTGTCAACTGGCCATGGGGGAAGAAATAAATTAATCAAGCAGTTAAACATTATATAAACATAGCCATATAAACATTGTTTTTAAATTTGTGCAATACTTGTTAACTAAAAACAAACTGAGAAAAAGAAATAGTTTGGAAGTTGATTATTGCTTCACATTTCAACAATAGATACTAGGTGGATTTTATCAATTGTATCAATAAATGGTGCATGTTCCAGTAATTAAAAGAATATGGACAAAAAAAATGTGCAAAAAGTGAGAAAGATTTATAATAGCAGAGACAAAATTTGAGGACACTTTCTGATGCAAATAGTTCAAATGTTGATGAAGGTAACTTTGTGAGAATTAAAAAGTACCAGAAGCTCACTGAGCAAAAACTAATGTCTGCAGGTCATAGCAAAACAGAAGGTTTTTTTAAAAAAAATTTGTGCTACAATGAGTAGTGTATGCAAGATCAGAGATTTTAGTGCTTTCAAAGAGAAATTTTAATAGGGGATATGCGTATGCTAGCAATAACCTTGCGTCAAATTGCTATAAAACAATGTCTTGCAACTGAACAGGATTTTTGAAAATTTGACTCCATATCTAAATGTAATGCAAAAAATAGGCAAGCATCTTGAAATCAATTGCTGTGTAATTCAAAGTGTTGTCAATTTCTAGCTTGCACTAATAAGTAAGCTTGATTTTGTTGAATTTGTGCAAATTCACTTCTGTAATTATTCTGTCAATTAGACTTTATAGAAATTGAAAGAAAAAAAAAACGTTGTGTTCAGTTGTCAGAATTTAAAATTGGTTGTTAGATGATATTGCTATATACTTTTTTCTTTTATTTCATAAAGTTAAAATTATTTACCAGCAAATAGCTCTACAGAGTTATATATATATATGCCAAGAATAAGCAAGGGCTCAAATTAAACTTTTTCTTTTTTTTCTAAGAAAATATAATGCTAAAAAATTTATTTTGATTTTGAATGTTGTGTACATTATTTTATGAGGTTTTGCTAATATAAAATGTTATGTGTTTTGTAGAGCTATATGCAAGAAATATTATACATTTGTGAATAGATAAGTATTATTTTCATGTGTTTGTATTATCTTTGTAATTTACCCTTTCTTGGGTGTTCATCATCAATTGATTTGATTGTATTTTTAGAAATAGTTCTTAATTTCTATATTTGTTACAAAAAAAAAAAAAATGTTTGGGGAAACTTATTTTTATTTAAAATTTATGTTTATAGAATACTAATGTTTAAAGTAGATTGTCAGAGTATTTTTTCTTTGTAAAATGCTTTATATTAAAATGTTAAGAAGTTTCTCTTGTGAATGGTAATGTGGCTGTGGTAGCTTTGTAGATATTGAAACAAATTTGTGGCTAGCACGTCATCAGTTTAAGCTTCAATGCCACTGAAGACTTGCTGTATAGAGAGGTTGCTGCACCTTAAATCGGTCACAGTTCAAAGCCTTTCTGTGTAAATATGGTGTGGTAACTTGGAAAGGAAGGCACCCTAGCTCAGGTATCATTCATGTCACTTGACTGAGGTTCAAAATTATGAGGTCCATTGCCAATAGCTGTAGTTTTGCTTAACCCCTTCAGGACCAGCAATGGGAGAAAGAAATGTTTTCCCAGGCCTGCATGTTCCAAGAGTATATGCATTCACGGGGCTGGCAAATTTCACTGCTAAGCCTAATTTCATTTCAAAATTCATAAAAATTTTTTAATCTAATCAAATATGCTAAAATTTACAAACATTGATAATATCTGAATACACAGTATAAAAATTTTCGCCATATTTAAAAAAAAAGCAATTGCAAATTTTAGAGAATGTTTTTATTTTAATAAAAAAACTACTCTTTTCACTCTTTTGGCCATGATAACCAAAATAAAATACACAAAACTTACTAAATACTATCTGGAAAATCCCAAATGATAAATTTACTCTCACATTAACTTGTGATTTAAACTGATATATATAAATACTTTTTTAAAAAACATTTTAATAATTCCTTATATTGCTCATGCTTTCTTAATATTATGGCAGTATTATGTTTTCTGTTTTTATGATTATGACAACTCTAGTTGCAATAGCAATGAAAAAGAATTGTTCGTTCTTATTGAATTAAAAATTAAAGTAAGAAAAAATGATTCTTTTTTGTTAAAAATAAATCATTGTATTTGTACTATGAATATCTACTTTTTAAATGTTTTTGAGAGTAAAAATTGTTGTAAATATGAACCAAAAATAAAATAAATACTGAAACTATCATTATTAATGTTTGATGCCCAATAAACTAATAAGCTTTCCATCTTTTTCCAACTTAGTCATAATATAAACAGAAATCCTGTGCACAATAAATGATGAATTTTTAAATGATCGATTATCCCGAAAGAGCTAAACATGTGCAGTTGTTTACATTCATAAATATATCTTGGATCTAATTTTAAAAAACTTGGAGCCAAAAGCACATATATTACAGCTCAAAGTTTCGCGAAACATTATTCGGGGGGGGGGGGGACTTTAATCGCTATCTAGTGCTTTGTAAAAATTAATATAAAAATGTTCCAAACTCAAATCACACTGGTGTAATCATGGACCTCAGAGTGGGGGAAGCCCAATCACATATGATACCATGGGCCCTGGAGGAAGAAATGCATCATCACATGTTTGATCATGGTTCTGAATGGGTTAATAGTGCAATGTTGTTAATGAACACTCACTCTTCATAGTAATAATGTATTTCTCTTTTCTAGTTATTCCTGGTCAACCTGTTGAAAAATCACAAGATTTAACTGATTCAAAAAAAGTTGATGGAGAAGTAACACATCAAATTCCTGAAACTGAAATAATATCAGATATATCATATCTGCAAAAACTAGGTGCTGCAATTGAAAGGCATTTGGAGGATAATTTTTGTCGTTGGGGTACTTATGTTGCAGAGCATCCATTGCCGATAATGACTCTTTCCTTAGTTATCAGCTTTGCATTAGCATCAGGTTTATTAATTCGATTTTCTGTTACAACTGATCCAGTAGATTTGTGGGTATCCAAAAGCAGCCAGGCTCGCCAAGATATGGAATACTTTAATAAGCATTTTGAGTAAGTTGTGCTTATATGAATCAATCAATTACTGTGTTAAGAAAACATTTGCATAAACAATATAACAGGAATATAAGATGTTAAAAAAAACTAGAATTTATAAATTATTTTTAATGTAATATTGGTATTTTATTGCATTATGAATCAGCAAATTAAACATCATTATTTCCTTAAAAATTCAAATCTAGTACTATTGTTTTTGCTTTTTAATTATCTTTCAATAAATGTTTTTTTATTTCTTAGGCCATTTTATCGAGTTGAGCAGATGATTGTTACTCCAAAAAACAAGAGCTCATTTGTTCAGAGTATTAAAGAGAAAAATCAGCAAAAGACGTATACATGGGGCCCAGTTTTCCGTAGAGACTTTTTGTTAGAGGTATGTTTCTTTTTGCACTGTTAAAATTGTGATTAAATATCATTTTTAAAACACAATAAATTGATACATTTTTGAAACTATATTGCTTTAAAAGATATTACTTATTAATACATCATTTTTCATATTATTAAGAATCCTTTTCGTACTATATGTATTTTATCAAAAATTTCCTATATTTTATGTATGAGTATGTTTGCTAATGTTTTATATGACATAAAATGTTATAAAAACTATTTAAAGTGAATATTATCTCATTTGAAATTAAGGAAATCCTTGTGTAACAGCTCAATAAACAGTAAAATTTTCAAGTGCAATACATGCTTCATTTACATTTTTCATTTGAATACATACATACTATCAGATTTTCCTGCAGAATTTTTGTGAACTATTAATACTTTACACCAGCGGTTCTTAAACTGTGGTTCAGGGGCCCCCGGGGTCCACAGCACTTTTATAGGGGGCCTTCAAAGGTGAAGATTTCCCTTTTTCACAAACTTGGAAAGACCTTGTGGAAAAATTGAAAGATGTGTCATCCTAGTCTAGATAACTAAATTGTTCCCTATAAAAATATTTACTAGAGTATGTATATTGATCAAGAATATTAATTCAGTTTTTTTTGTTTGCTACATAGCCATTACTAAAATGTAATATTTTCAAAAACTATTTAGTTGAAACTCACATGCAATGATTAAGAACTGAATTCACATAGTGCGCCAATACGATAATGATTTAAACCATCTTGATTTCCTGTTTGAATTGTACCTGTATTATTTATTTGCCCTAGATTATTTATTTATATTTATATTTTATTTATTTTTTATAGTATTTTGTAATATTCTTATATATATGTCGTGTTTCGAGTCAACAGCAAGCCATTTTATAAAAACTATTTTTATTCAACTAACCATTTCAGTATCTGATCTGAGAGAGAAACGGACACATCTGTGGCCACTTAGGTGGATGTTCTAAGTGCCCTTTTTATTGAAGAGATATATTTGAAAGTTAAGCATGACATATATGAGGTAATAAAAATTAATGGTCAGCGATAAAAGTTCTGTTTAGGGCCATCTGTTCTTTGAAAGAAGTGGGTACTAAATTTAATACTTGAAAATGTAACGGAAAATAAAAGTTAAAGGTTGTATAGGGGATTTAATTTTAGATCTAATTTAACTATCCTTACACATATATAATTAGATGTTTACTGTTTTTTTAAAAGTGTTAAAAAAATCTGTTTAAATGACAGAGACAGTGCTGCGAAACCTTAAAATCACTCAGCCATGTGTGTAAGTTTACAAAATTATGGGGGTCGTTATGATGTCAGGCTGATACGTAAAGGGGGGGGGGCAGCGATTGAAAGCTTAAGAACCACTGCTTTACTCAAATTAGTGTCCCTTTTAGCCACATACATAAAAAGTTTTCATGTAAGCAGTACTCAACCCTTTTTGAAGGAATAATTGTTTTTATTTTTATGAATTATTCTGTAGTCCTAAGCTATGTCTGGCAAAAATAAAAAAGAAAAATGTGCGTGTTAAAATATAGTGAAAATTGATAGTGCTTAGTGTTGACAAAAAATATTGTTCAATTCATATTATATGTATTACTTTAGATTTTAATAAAAATATTTATCTTAATTATAAAAGTATGATAGAGCATGTTTGTTTTTTTAATATTTTTGGAACTTACTTTCCAATTTAGTATGAAACCTGTGTTATATGAAACACCTTAGGTTCGTATGATAGAGGTTTGCATTACGTGGATATTTTTTCAAATGTAACCCTTGCGTCATATGGAGCTACCTGTAATTTGTTTTTGTGTAGTTATTGTAATTTGTTTTTGTGTGGTTATTTATTTATAGTATAAATACTTAGTATTAAACATGAATTAATATGATTGAAGTACCTAATGTACATATTTAAAAATATTAAGACATCTACTAATTGTTTTACTTTTGGTAATTTTTAATATGAAGTGTAAATTCAATCTGCAAACTTATTGTTTTTCTTTGGAAAAAATTTCATTGAAGGCTTTTGTTTATGTACAAATATGTTGTAACTGATAATGAAATAATATAATCTGAAAATGTTTTATGATTCATTTTAATATAGAATAAGTTCAGTTTATAGTTTAACATCTTATTATTTTATTAAAGGTATTGGACTTGCAGTTGGCTGTGGAAAAGCTTGTGGCAAAAAGTCAGAATAAAACTGTTGCTTTGTCAGATATTTGCATTGCACCTCTTGCTCCACTAAATTCGAACTGTGCTATTCAGAGTATATTTGGCTATTATCAAAATCAACGTAGTCTTTTCGAAAAAGATTTCGATTATCTGGGTCATTTCAAGGACTGTGCTGGGTAATGTACCAGTATAAGCTTAATTTCTAGTGAAAAATGTTTTATCTTCTGAATACATTTAATATTACTTAAAATTGTATTCTATACATTAAATTATTGGAAATAATGTAACAAATATTTTATACACTATTTAATCTAGTCCCCATCTCTAATTTATTTTGGAATGTTTACTTAATGTCAACATAATGATCCAACTGAAATGAGTGGAAAATAAATTTTATAAATGTGTGTTTTTATTTTTTTACAGTGCCATGGGAGAGATGAAATGCTTTGCTCCATATGGTGGGCCTTTGCAGAGTACAGAAATCGCTTTAGGTGGATTCGAAAACAGTGAATATAACACTGCTACAGCATTAATAATTACTATTCCTGTTATAAATCATTACAATCAAGAATTGAATAAAGATGCATTAGAATGGGAAAAAGTGTAAGTAATTTATCTTGTGGTTTAATTTTTCAATTATTTTAATTAATAAACATAATTTATTCTATAATTTTATATTTTTAGCATTTTATTGTTTTCTTTAAAAAACAATCATCTTATAATACTTCTTGCTTTAGGTTAAGAATAATTTTTGCTTTAGCTAAGGAAATATCTAAGCATAATAATATATACTGAGTGTTACTGCAGTGTTTTGAATTTGTTTCATTTTATATTTAATTATATACAGATTTGTGGATTTTTTGAAGAATTACCAGTCTGAAAATCTGACAGTGGCTTTTAAAGCTGAGGTAGTTATACATATATATATAGTAATTTATTTTTCATTTTCTTTCCTCAAACCTTTTATGTTTGAAATTTTATGAAATTTAATTTAATTAAAATTTTCAGAGGTCTGTCGAAGACGAGCTGGAACGAGGAAGCCATTCAGATATAGTAACTGTTGCCATAAGCTATTTGATAATGTTTGTGTACATTGCTGTTGCTTTGGGTGAAATCAATACTTGTAAAAGTCTGCTAGTGAGTATATACATTTCATATTTTTTGTATATTAATCACTGTTATTTTACTTTTATCCTGGAATGAGATGAATGCCTTTAAATTTTTTTTATTGATATTGGCAAATATATTCAATTTTTAAAAATAATAGGAATTAAAATTTTGTTTATTAATTTGCATTATAGATAAACAGTTAATCCTTTTTATTTAGATATTCACATAATTCTATGACCATTTTTACTTCATTTTCAATTTTGTTTTTTGTGCTTATAACAGTTCTGTGGTGACATAACATGCATGTTGAAAAATCATGTAAAAAAAGTGATGTTGCTTTAAGTTATGTTGCTTTTAGTTTAGTTAGTTGCTTCAAGTTATATGCATCCTCATTCTTGATACAAATATTATAAAATAATTTTATTGAGAATGAATTGTACAATTAGTAACATTGTCTATTTTTTTGGAAAAAAGTTGTATTAATCTATAATAAAAACAAATAAAAAAATGCTGCATATATATGTAGCTCTTTTTATATAATTAATAATAAATTCAATGCACCAGTTGTTCTAATTTCTTAGAATATTTCAAATGTTTTAACATGCATGTGCAAATATTGTTCTTTTCTTTGATGTAAATTATA
This sequence comes from Trichonephila clavata, assembly GCA_019973975.1. Classification (NCBI taxonomy): domain Eukaryota; kingdom Metazoa; phylum Arthropoda; class Arachnida; order Araneae; family Nephilidae; genus Trichonephila; species Trichonephila clavata. Next base: position 24,565 of record BMAO01013246.1, on the reverse strand, counting down.
TTGATTCATTATATAAAATACTGAAGTAAAATATATTTGTAATGGCATATATTGTCGGCATTTTTATTAAAAAAGTTATAAATTTTTGAATATTTTAGATACTTGGATGTACATGGTTGCTTTTAAACTTTTCTTTTCAAGAATTCAGTAATTATAAGATTTTTCTGATTCTCTTAGTCAAATATTGTAAAGTTGCAAACTTTGGTAAAAGGATAATTGGAAAAGTCCCCAATGGTTGATTTTTCTATGCCTTTATAATTCTTAAATATCAAATTTTTTAATCAAATGTCTTAATGTTTTGTTTTTCTCTTTTTTTTTAAAAAATTCTTTCACACCTTTGTAAAAATTTTAATATTTTTATAGAAAACATTTAAAGTATATTTCAATTATAATTTTGTTACTGTATAAATATACTAGATTAAAAGCATAGACAGTTAAATTAATATTTTCTTTGATTCGTATGCATTTGTTTTTCAGGTTGATTCTAAAATTTCTCTTGGATTTGCTGGTGTTTTTATAGTTATTGTTTCAGTTCTGTCTTCTCTTGGAATATTTTGCTTTGCTGGAGTACCAGCAACACTAATTATTATTGAAGTGATCCCATTTTTAGTTCTTGCTGTTGGTGTTGATAACATTTTTATCCTTGTTCAGGCCTTTCAAGTATGTACCATTTTCATAAAGAATTTAAATTAACTAAACAAATTCTTTAGTTTTTTTTAAATTTAAATTATGTTAATATTTTTATATTAATTTATGCTTATTATTTAGAGAGATGAAAAGTTACCTGATGAAACTGTGAGTAAAAAAATTGGTCGAGTGGTTGGACAAGTAGCCCCCAGTATGATGTTATCTAGTCTTTCAATGTCCAGCTGTTTTTTCATTGGTTAGTAATCTTGCATTTTAAATATTTAAGTTTTAGAAATGCATAAATATTTTTATCCAAAAGTTTAATGCAAAATGGGGTTTTCTTATTTTTATAATTACACATTAATTCATAAGACTCATTAAGCATTTTCAAATCAATACATTTCTTTGCTGGATGAAAGTTTGAATGAATTTTTTAAAAAACTAGTTAAAATGTTAATGGTTGCAGAATATTTTTCCTTTTAAGTAACTGAAAGGAAATGCATTCCAGGTGCTTTAACTGACATGCCCGCTGTCAAATTGTTTGCATTGTATGCTGGAGTTGCACTACTCATCAACTTTTTTCTACAGATGACCTGCTTTTTGTGTCTATTTACTCTTGATGTCAAAAGACAAGAAGTGAGTACAATGAATTATTTTCTTTTCTGCCCTGTACTTCGAATTTTTTTTAATGAATTACAATCAAGTAATTTATAACTGTATTACTAATTGGATCTTGTTTGGTGAATTTTAATCTGATTTGAAAGCACATGCGTGAAAATTAAACTTTTTTACTTCTTGCATTTAAATAATTGGGGTATAATAGGATTATCTATGCTTTAAAGCATAAGATTTTTAATTTTCTATTGGAACTAGAGAATTATATATACATATATATATATTTAAATTTTGTTGAGAGATTTTCTTTAATTCAAAATGATCCTGAACTCCCCAAGACATCATGTGATACTATTTACCCACATAAGAATAAATACAGCTAAGACTACAACTTTTTCTTAAAGTGCCATGGGATCAAATTTTGGGGCGAGATATGCTATGTTACGTCAGCCACCTGATTTGACCAAACTGTATTAAAACTAGGAAATTATGTGAAGGAAGGTGAAAATACTTTAGTCTGTCATAAGCTTTCTACCTGTGTTTTATTGCTACTTTTATGTATTTTTCGTTTGCTTACATAATGTATCATCAAGAATTCTAATCACCATCATCATAATTGTAATCACCATGTCTGGAAGTAAATTTCTCCAAGATAAATTTCAACAAATTTAAAATGTTTTGAATTGAAGTACATCATATATATTCTGTTTTTCATGCTGAGCTGTGTAAAATAATTTGTTCTCAAGCTAATTCAAAAATTTGAAAAATATTTAGCACAGCACACTTCTTAATAAAAAATATTGAATTATTTAAAATAAGCATGCACATTAAAAATGTTTAGTGAAGTTATTTGTTTTATATAATTAAAGTTAAGTAATTACTGCTGTATTATAAGCTTTTAATGATTTTTTTTCCTATCCTTATTTATAGAACCATAGATTGGATTTGTTTTGCTGTATCAGTACTTCAAAACAAGAAAAAACAAACACAAATGGACTTTTATATAAATTTTTCAAGAATGTTTATGCTCCTTTGCTACTTAACAACTTCTCCAGAGTTCTAGTGGTATGATGAAAATTTGTATATATATAACAATTCTTGAGAATTATATTATTTTTTTAACTATAACTTGTCTAGATATTTTTAAATTAAGTGAAATTTATATTTTCAAAATGATTTGATTGAATCTCTTGCTACTTCTAAAATATTAAATGTTTTTAGCTTATAGCCTTCCTAGGATGGCTTTGTTCTTCTATTGCTGTATTGAATAAAATAGACATAGGATTGGACCAAGAACTTGCAATGCCTGAAGTACGTGCATGTTTATAATAAAAATAATCATAATATTTATTTTTTGTTAAATTCCTTTAAGAATTACCTGTTTAATTAGAAATAAATTATGTATCTTGTATTTTGAAATTGTTTTTGAAATTTTTATAGGATTCTTATATGTTGAATTACTTCCAATATTTGAATAAATACTTGTCTGTTGGTCCACCTGTATATTTTGTTGTTACGGATGGATACAATTTTTCTGATGAAAATTTACAAAATAAAGTTTGCTCTAGTCATGGTTGTGATGACGATTCAATGATGGTGCAGTTGAAGTGGATGGCAGATAGGAGTAACAGGTAAACAACTGTTTTGAATTAAGTATTGAATTGTATTTGATATTGATCAGTTTCCTACAAATATTATTTTTTTTTATATATGTAGAACTTACATAGCATTGAGACCAGTGAGCTGGCTTGATACATATTTTGAATACATGCATAGCCCAAGTTGCTGCTTTCATATGAATCAAACATATTGTCCTGCAGAAGCAAGGAAAAAAGGTGAGATAATTTTTGTTGCTTTGTGTTTTTTATTACAATTATCTTACAAACTTATTATTGAATATTCGTTAAAATTATTTATTAAATATATTCACTTATCAAGATAACTGTAAAGATCAAACTTTTTTCTTTTTTATATAATTTTCCAGCTTTTAAATTATAGTTGTTTGAAAATGTATTTCATATTAAATGTGCAATTTTCTTGATTGATAAGTTGAACGATTATTCATATAAAATTGCATTAAAGGTTTTTTGTTGGTTATGTTTGTGTGCAAAGCTAATGTGATAAGGAAATCATAGGTATTATAATGAAAATAAAAATAGTAAAGTAATAATATGTTACATATGTGGATCTTAATGGATAACATGTTGGACTATTGTTTTGCTATTAAACTTTTGAGAATAATAACTTATCCTTTCTTAAATAAATATCATCTTGTTTGCTGTATGGACATAAAATGTTCTTTTAGGGGGTTTAAATTATAATAGGAGCACTTTTGTAGTCAATCATCATCAAAACTTTTTTCAAAATTTTAACCCTTTTTAACTTGTTTTTGTTCCAGTTTACTGTATGTATTTATATATACTTCTTTCCACAGAATGTGAATCCTGTAGTTTACCACGTACTCAACGACCTACAGGTCATGTTTTTAATAAGTATTTGCAAAATTTTCTACAAGAAACCCCTAGTCAAACCTGCTCGAAAGGTGGACGAGCTCAGTTTGGAGGGGCAGTAGAGATTAAAAATTCAAACCACACTGGAGTTAGTGTAGGAGCTACAAATTTCATGACTTACCACACTATACTGAAAACATCAAAGGATTTCTATGAAGCTTTAAGGTGGGCAAGGAAAATTTCTGGATGGCTTACTGAAAAAATACAAAATGGTTCAAGTAGTGATGTTAGAGTATTTCCTTATAGGTTCGTATTTCTGTCATATATATATATATACATGTATGTATTTCTTATATCTTTAATGTTTTTTGTGCAGCCATTAATAAAAGTTAACCATTTAATAAAAATTAGTTGGTAATTTTTTTTAAAATTAATAGTTTCTTTTTAGAGAAAAATTAGATTAAACTTTTTCTTTTTTTTATTTTGGATTAAATATTTCAAATGTGTTTATTTATTGCTCTTTAAAATTATTTTATGTTTATTTTCTTATTTATGTTTAAAAATATTTCTTATAAGCTTCACATTTGTGTTTAAAAATAATTAAAAGAAATACTAAATTTCTGAAATCAATGCATTTCTTTTGGACTTTTGTTCTCAGAAAATCGTTTGAATATCATTAGTGTATTTCTAGAATTAATCACTTATATTTTAAGTTAATAGCTTTTGTTAATAAAATGAAATTTTATTCAGTTAGAAACATTTTAGTGTAATATGTGAGTCATTAATTTTGGTTCTTGAAAAATTTAAGTTTGGCGATATGTTTTGCGTAGATCTTGTTTTTAATTATAAATTGATATTTACATAACAGTTTGCTTTTCTGAAGTATGAAATCAAGTATTAAGATAAAGTGATTGTGTATTATGTGTGTGGAGTTTATATTTTATTAAATTTTAAAAATTTTTAACCCTGTAGTTTTTAAGCTTTGTTTTTAATTTATTGTCCAGTAAATGAGTTCATTTATTATTATTATATTTTTTTTTTGCATTTAAATCTAAAATACACCTGTCATTTTAAATATTTTCAAAGTAGATGGAAGAAATTAACATGATTGTGTTGTAGACTGCATTCTTGTTTCTTATTTAGCTGTGTTTTGTTTGGAATTCCATTATAGGGGTGTGCAAGTGTGTTTGTGTGATAGAGTTCTCATTTTTGGCCTGCTGGTAAAATATTCTTTGCATGAAAAAAAAAATGAAAGAAATAAACATTATATAGTATCTAGAAAATATGGTTACCTAATTATTTTTTATTTAGGCACTTGTTTTTAATTTTTTTTGTGGCTAAGTTTAAATTTCATTTAATAAATTTTGTGTAGTGAAGGAAAGCATGTTTTTTCCCCTTTGTAATTTAAACTCTGCATTTGACTTGCTTATACAGTAGAGCCTCATTAATCTGGATTGATTGGGATTCTTTGTTGACCAGCTTAATGGAAGAATTGATTATGTAAAGTTACCTATAAAATGACCCAAGGTACATAGCTAAACATTGTGCTATAAGAAGAACATACATTTTAAAATTAGAAAAAGCAAAGTGGTAAATAATCATGCAAGATAGAATTCAAATAAATTTATTATGTGATGTATGTATCAGATTAAAGAAAAACAACTACTTTGAAACTTGATGTCTCATAAATTCATCTTCTTATTGATTAGTTATGAATCATTTTAACAACTGTCCAGATTATATATATATGGGGTATATTAGAGGGGACTGGATATTGAAGAGGGTTTACTGTATTGGGAGTCAAATTAAAAATATAATTACTTTTAATTTGAGTTTAGTATTGGCATAAGTAACTAAGTTTGAGAGTTGTTTAAAAAATCTTTTCCAGTTATATCCTGTATCGTATTTTTATTTTCATTATGAAATATTTTTGTTTTATCTATACATTTATACAAAAAGTTTATAAATATTTTACTTATTTCCACTTGGTTATTAAATTCTTTAAACAAATTTTTTTTTTTAATTTTAGCCGATTTTTTAGTTTTTATTTAGTTATTTGTAGCAGATGCGGAGAACTGATGTTGATGGATGTTCTGAAAGTAAATCTGTTTGGGTGACTTTTTCCTACCCTGTTTCCTGTCTTGCATGGCCTTACCTGTTGTGTGCATCTAAGTTTGAATGCGTGAAAAGTTTGTTATTCAATGTGTGAAATTTGTGCTTAATATTTTTTTTTACATTTGCTCTTAAATGTGTATTTGTTGTGCATGAAGAATGTATATATTTTTCTGATCTGCATGTTGTTGTATTATGTAACAACGTAGAAAATTGGTATATAATCTTATAAAAGCTAATGTTAAAATTTGTTGCATTTTCTTTCATGTTTTTCTCTTTATCAATTTTAGTAATATATTATTTGGAAGTTTGAAATATGTAATATTTTATTAGTAGTATATTTAACACATTTTATATGAAACTTCCAAAAAGTCACCTATTTCTCCATTTTTACATCTGAATATATAGATGCTTATAACTTTATTTTAAAATCGTATTTAAGAGATTTTGGTGCTAAAATCTTGAATCTTTGTTGATGATGTATATATTTAGGCACTCTGCATGAATTTTTCATTATACCTGTGGCATATTATTAGATTTTTTTAATATAAAAAATTTACTTATTTATTGAGATTGATATAAATATTTTATTTTTCTTGGTGAAACTAGCAATAAAAAATAAGTAAAGGTGTTAAGGGTTTACTTAAAAAAATATATATTCAAAAATAGGAGGAAAGTTAATAATTCTCCTTCTAATGATTAAGCTATCGCTTTTTTGCTTTACTTAGTGCCTCTATCCAAAAATCTGTTTTGCTTTGGAAAGTAGTCATCAATTGTAATAATTTACAACAAGAAATGAGCTTAACTTGCCTTTTAATCAATTAGTTTTATATTTTGACAAGAATATGCCCTTATGGTAGTTAACATAGTCTCCTCTGTTTAAGAAGCATTAACATTGCTAAATTGGTATAATTTATAGATGCTTTTTTTTATTCTTGATCTGCATTCATGTTTTTCAGACACATTTGCATGTGCTTGGTTGCTCTTGCACATAATTTACGTCAAATCTTCTCATGAGTAGATCCAACAGGAATGAAACCCTCCATAAATATCAGCCAATGCACATTAAATTTGTAGAGGCTCATGATGCTAAAGTTTAGAATGTGGGAGACCAGCTCAAGTATCGTCCTCATTCCTTAATCTCAGATCAAAATTTTGGAGTATACAACAATAACCCTGGCATATATCTTCGAAGTGTGACATTGATAAAAACCAAAAAGAATGTAAAATGCAATTAAGCATGTCCTTGGAGGAAAAAATTTGATGCTCCTCTTTCTGCATACTCATTATTTGATCAAATTGGATAAAAGTGAAATAGTTATGATTTTTTTTTAAAGCAAAGGAGAATTCTTGGAGACGTATGTTTGTAATGATGACTTATGGCTGGCAGACTAAGGATATTTATGCCATTATAAATTTCACTCCTTAAATTGTTATTGCATGCTGATATATTTTTCTTTCCTTGAATATTTATATGGTTTGTTATGCAAATTTTAAGATAATTTTTGGTTCTTATTATGAATTTTAAAATAAAATTGCGATTCCTTTTAAATTATCATAAAGAATGTTTCATATAGTAGGAATAAAAAAAATGTAATCTTGTATGTAATATTAAAGTGAAAGTAAATGCATTCTAATTATTCCTATGCATAATAATAAATTCTTAATTTTGTATTTCCAGCATTGTTCATCCATTTTTTGAACAATATTTAACAATGTGGCCAGACACTTGTCGCAGCCTTTCTTACTCCATCTTCGCTATTTTTGTTGTGACATTTTTGTTTCTTGGGCTTGATATCTACTCAGCATTCATTGTTGTAATTGTGATAGTCATGATTATCGTTAATTTGATGGGTTTGATGTATTGGTGGAATATCTCTCTCAATGCAGTTTCTTTAGTTAATTTAGTTGTGGTAAGTATCCAATTTGTATATTTTTAAAATTTATAACATTTTTGTTTATTTTAGATTAATTTCAAAATGCATGTAGCATTAATTTTGTAGCAAGCAAATTACATTTCTCAAAAGTGAAATTACAACATTTAGAAATAATGCAAATTTCAGAAGTGATAGTGGCAAGGTGGATATGCAAATGATTAAAAAGGCAATTATTACAAACCAATTTATTCAGTATCTGATGTGCCTACCTCATACAGCTATACAGGCCTCAATCCGGCAAGGCATTCTATCAATTAGTCTATTGATGGTTGCCTGAGGTAACTGTAGCCAAGCAACATCCACTGCTCAGCCCAGATCATCCACAGTTTGCTCTAATGGTCTTTGGTTCATATGTCCAATGAGATCCCTCAGATATTTGTTGGAATTCAAATCTGGGGAGTTTTCTGCCCAGGGAAGGATTTCAAATCCAGTCAAGCTGTAAAGAGTTCTCCATACTACATGCAGCCTGGTATTTTCTTGCTGGAATATCATGTTCAGATCCCTGCAACAAGGGCAGAACAATAGGCTTCACAACTTGTATGACGAAGCTATCTGTTGTCAAATGGCTGTCAATGTATACCAAAGACATCCTGTGATCAAACATTATGGTATCCCAAACCTTGATACCCGATGTAGGATCCATTTGACACTCGGCGAACTGGTTTGTAGTGTTATCCGGGTCAACGCTATACCCTTCGATGGCCATCATTCCTCCATAGATAGAAAAAAGATTCATATGTGAACAATACCCAATGCCATTCGATGGTCCAGGTATGATGACGATGACACCACACCAGGCGAATACCTTGTGTTGTGTGGTCAATGGTAACCCTGTTGCTGGTACTCATGCATGTAGCTGTATTTAATGCAATCTGTTGTGTATGATTTGGGTGGACACAGATCCTGGAGATAATCAGTTTTGGATGTCTCATGCCATGGAGAAAGTGTCTTGAATAGTCAACTGTTGAATACACAGGTCTGTAAACTCCTGTGTGCACCATTTCCTCTTCAGCGTGCATATAGATCTTCCTGAATCCATCGTGTGACACATTGATGGATGGTACTTATGTTATGCCCAACATAAGTTGCTGTTGTACACAGTTGAAAACCCAGTCATGGAACTCAACAGTCATGCTCCCCAGTTGTTAACTGATGGTATTGAGCTCACAGACATCTCAGAGGCATTCTCTACGCTTCTTTTTGAAAGTTGTAAAATCTCAGACGTTCATGAGAAGTTAAAGTTGCTGGCCTTTATATAGCCTGAATATGAGCACCATGTGATGAGATGCATGTAATTACCATATGATCAGATTGCATGTAAATTTTAATCATTTACAAATCCACATCTCATCACAATCATTCCTGAAATATGCATTATGCTACATGCATTATTTTTTTATGTTACAATTTTGAGGAGAGCATATTGTGGTGTGTCTTTTTTATTAATTTTCATAAATTACTTTTATTCTTTAATTTATATTTAAGGAAAATTTTCTTTTTGGCATATTTTTTGTCAACATTGATTCATTGTAGGACTTCAAATGCTTTCTTTTCTAATTGTATATCTTTATTACTGTGTTAAAATTCCAGTATCTAAGAATGTAATGAAATTTTAATTTTTTTTTAAAATTTAGGGTGTTGGAATTTCTGTTGAATTCTGTTCTCACTTGACACATTCATTTGCAATTAGTCCTGAGCCTACAAGAATTAAGCGTGCCCAAGCTGCTTTGCAAAAAATGGGATGCTCCGTAAGTACTGATATATCTCTGATCATCGTATTAGCATTGTTGAATTAGGTTAATGAGTATAAATACTAAAAATTATAATATTTTAACTATGTTGTAATATTTGTCTATTACATTGCTTTCTAAAGCTTGTCATTATATAATAAATATAAAATCTGCTAGTAAAATGTTTAATTCTCCTAAAATAGGTATAATTTTTATTAAAATTTTTTCTTATGTTTTAATGAATTGAATATCATTGTTTTTGAAGATACTTTGAGTTTGTAGATTCATAAAAAGTTAGTCTTTTCAAATAAATGACAAAATGTTAGGTAGTTGTGTCATTGTTTTGTTATCAATTTATTTATTTAATTGCATTTCAATCATTGTGTGTAGTCTAATTCAGTATTAACTAAAGCATTACCCTTAACAAACAAGTTCTATAATTTTATTATTTCAAGGTATTTGAATATATCTTTTGTTTTTCTTTTCAGATTTTGTCGGGTATTACTCTGACTGACTGTGGCATTCTTGTACTAGCATTTGCCAAATCACAGATTTTCCAGATATTTTATTTTCGAATGTATGTGGGGATTATTGCTTTTGGAACACTCCATAGCTTAATTTTCTTGCCAGTTCTTTTGAGTTTAATAGGTATGTTTTTATTTATCATATAACTTTTATGTATAGAATTTTTATGTCATGCAGTTTTTAGTTTTCTTTCATCTTTAGTAGCAATTGTAACCATTTATTATGTTTAACTAAATGCGTTTATATATGTAATCTTTTAAAAATAATGGGAAAAGCTATTAATAACTTTTGTAAAACAATTTTACTAAGTAAACATGAAGCTTATTTTAATTTAAACGACAGGAAAATGGTATATTTTAAAATTCTGATGAATAAAATACTTTTTCTTAATAATTAAGGAAACTTGCAGTGGCGAAATTTTCTCAGTTGATTAATGTACTTTGATTTTTCTGGAAATAGGAGACTGGTGAGGTGGTTCTAAGTTTTTGTTGCTGATTAGAATTTCAGAGCTCTGAAATTTTTGTATGAAATTTGTTACAGAAAGTGTAAAACATCACACACATTAAAAGGAAAGATTTATGAGTAGGATGTATATTAATTAAAAGATGATATTTTTGCAATGTTGTAATTTTAATATTTTGAATTATTATTTCAATAATTTACAATTTTTAATCTGTCGTCTTAAATAAGTTAAGAGTTAACATCTACTATGAATCTTAATTAGAGAAAAATTAGTTTAAATATGCTAAGCTTAGAAAATTTTTGCTTTTGCTCATTCTGTTCGCTATTGTGCAACAAAAATGAAAAAGAAAAAATGCATCAAATTTACAACTCTATATGAATTGGACTAAATTTAAAACAGGGATTAATTAATGATTTTAAAAATTATATAATGCAAGTTTTAGAGTGTTATATAAAGCTCTTTGTGAAGCACATTCTTTTTTATTTGAATTCCAGTACTTTTCTTGTACATTGATTCAGAAAAATCAAATCTTTTTGAAATAATGCAATGTTTTCAAAAGAATTTAGTTAAAAGAACAAAATTGAACTCATTGTGATGAAAAAGCATTTGAATGGTGTTGTTATATAAAAAGCTTATTTACTTATATTTTGATATAATGAATTAATCTTATCAATATAAAGTCATTACTAAGGCACAAACATCTTATTTAAAAATTTTCATTTAATAGTTATTCTCAAAATTTTATTTAAATTTCTTTTTTTGGGCATTTTTTAAACTTAATTCATGTGTTAATAATAATTCATAATTTTAACAATGTAAGTAGTAAATTGTATTAATTCTGTTCATTAAAATACATTGTTGTGTATTTTGACATCAATTCCGGCATATTAATTTTAAAGTATTTTTTAATGTTGCACAAATTTGCTTTAACTTATAAAATTTTACTGTGGGGAGTCTCATATGGTTAATAATATTAAACCGTTTGCTCTATTTGTTTAATCTCCTCTTAGGTCCTCCAGTAAATAAACAAAAAATGTATGACCACATACATTTACAAGATATAGCATCTCAGTCCAGGATTTCGCCATCAAATGATGTAAGTTTATTAGTGGAATATTGTTTTTTTGCTGAAATTCTTCTTGAAATGAGTTTTATTCACTAAAGCATAATGTCAGCAAAATAATATAAACAGCAATTTTTGACCTTTTGTAAAACATTTAAATGTGTTTATTATTTTAATGGAATAATTTTGTTATGTATACTTATATTAATAATTTACCAATTGATGTAAATATACTGTTGTGATATTTTAAAAGTGTGAGAAAAATGTAACAGGTAATTTTATATATATATTTAAAAATTTATTTAAAAACCTTGGATTACATCCAATTATGGTAGAAATGACATATTTTCCTCATTGCAGTATTAAAGATAAAATTAGAACTGTTCTAAAGATTACTATAAAAAAAGATTTAAGTAAACTGATTATTTAAATTAATTTTTTTAAAAAAAAAAGTATCAGATTCTGTGGTATACCTAACAATTACTTCATTGACTAGAATAATGATATTTGCCATCTAAAAATTACTGATTTTTCATATGATATAGCTTTTATAAATTTTGTATAATTATAAATAGTGTGAATGAATATTCAAAGTTTTAAAATTGAGTGTACTGCTTAGGTATCAAAATTCTTTTAAAGAAAGATTTTTATCACTTCATTTTTTCTTCTTTTTGTTTAGGCTTCTATGTGAGATGAATCTCTTACCTGTGATCATGAGGCTGCTAAGTAAAGAAAACTATTCATTAAGTCATTTGTATTATAATTATGATTCATTTGTGACTGCTCATCGCTGTATTGACATTCCTCAAAACATATTGTTCCATGAGATTTTAGCATGCGAAAGTGCTAAAAAGTTGACTATAAAAATATTTTAGAAATACGAATTAATAAGAAGCATAGATGTTTGATGTAATATTTGAAGCATATCACGCCTTTGTTTTGATGTATTTATCTCTTTTTATGAATGTTATTTTTCTATTATATTTTAAAATTTAATTATTTGCCTTTTCATTACATTTTGTGTAAATATATAATGCACTTTTCACCTTAAGACCAAAAATACATGTAAGAACATTTTGTTAAAAGCATATATATTTTTTTTAAAATTCATTTTAGAGTACTTAAATAATCCTGCCTTGCCTGTATGATATGTATACATTTTTCCTACCAATTTTTTCAATATTGATATTAAAGTTTTGTAATTGTTGAATTTGAAAGAGCATGAATAATAAATTATATAAAAAAATGAATTAATCACTTAGTATTATAAAAATTATATGAACAGAATAATGTGATTATTGTATGCAATTATTTCAAAGCATCTTTGAAGTTTCAGTTTTCTTTTGTAACATTTAAAAGCGTTTTAAAATTTTTAAATATAAGTTTTTAAAGTTTCTCATATTTTTTAAAAATAAGAATTCTGGTTTTGATCTGTCACTGTTATATTAATTTGATCTCAGATACTGGAAGCTTGTTTTAATAGGATGCATTAGTTAATGTGTGCGTGTTAGTCAAACTGAGAACAATAATTTTTTTTAAGGATGAGAAGTTTATATTTATTTATGGTTTTACATAAAACAGTATTGCATGTCCATTTAAAATAGTTGCTGAAATGTTTATAAAAATGATTTTTTTTACCTTCTACTTTTTTCCTGAGAAACATGAAATATGCTTTTAGAAAATTGTACATATTAAAATCATATACGTCAATGAATAACTGTGTAACTAATATTTCATTGTATTGCATGTGAACATTTAATTGTGGTCTCTTATTTATTTTCATGTTTAGTGTAATCTTGTGTATCTCATATTTAATAAATTCTTTTGAAGTAGTTTATTATATTTTGCCTTGTTCATTCTACATTCTCATTTAAATTTCAAAATGCTGATTACCGAAAACAATAATTGTATCTCAATTGAGTCATCTAGGTTTCTTGGAAAATGATTTTAGAAATTTTACGATCATCAGAAATAAATGCATTAAGAATATTTTATTTTTATTTTAAAGATTTGTCAACTTTTGTTCCATACTTTTTTAAAATTATAATTAAAATTGAAGTTTTTATGCTGAATAAGCTAACATTTTTCCTATTTTTCATTTGAAATTAACAGAATAAAAATTTATTATAATTGTTGATTATGATATAAGGAAATAATATGTAGTTTAACATTTCATTAGTAATTTTATGGTAATTTATTAACTTCATTTGCATTTACAAAACAAAAATATTTAGCTTACTACTTAAGAAAAATTTTATGTTCTTTTTATTAGGTATTGTATTTTTAAATTAGAATGTTATATTTATTTCAGACTTTTCATTTCAAAATGACTTATATTGCATCTTTGCCAAAATTTAAATGATTTTCAAATCCATTGCCTTGTGATAAAATATTCTTAAATAAATTCATATCACAGTACTTAAATATGATCTACCTTTTATTGTAACAGATAAATATTGTATATTACAACAAACAGTAACATGTAAATTTACAGTATTTTACAATCCAATTTATATTTTGTCCCAAAAAACCTTTTTTTCTTATGGATAAATGAAGGCAGTTCAGCGTTTCTGCTTTAAATAATTTTTTTTTCCTGTTTTAAATTAATTTCAAAGTTTTGTAACAATATTTTTCTCAATTCCTGAAAATTTTATTGTATATGTATATATAAAGAGGAAGAAAGTGGGATATTTCTGCTGGTTATGTCATCTGCAAGAGCAAGTTGTATGAATTATGCTTTTCAGATTAACATTGATTTTATTGTACAAATATGTTACATGAATAGGTTCACCAGTATTTTTCAAATACTGCATTGTTCAGCTTGAAAATTGGCTCCTAAAACATTTATACCATTAGATGAACTGATCCATTATGTGTAATAGCATACACAGACAACATTTATGGGAGAGATTATATTGTTAAAAAAGATGCAATCACAGAGATGTGATTTTATTCTAAAAAAATTAAAAATCTGGTTCGTCTGATGGAGAGGTTTGAACCCTCAATCCCCACCCTTGTGTACTTTGTCTTTCAAGTCTTTCTTTTTTGTCTTTCAAGAAGACATTTAATACAGACAATTCATTTGAGATGAAAGTATTTCTTCGTCATAAGAAAGTAGAATTACAAGTTTTGTGAAATTTGCATGTCACTTGTCTTAGGATAGTGTTAATTAAAGCAATGCTTCTAATCCAGCTTGTATAAAATTTTTTAAAAAATATGCTTTATTTATGATTAATGTAAAAATGTCATTTGGTGAAAATCTAATTTCTTCTTTAATAAGTTATAAAATAAATCTTTTTAATGGTAAACATTGAATGGAATAGCTTTTTGTTTCTATGACCACATCACCTTGCCACCTAATATTGCAATTTTGCAAGTTTTATCTTCAAATGTCAAACTTGGGAATGGAAGCTATTGAGAAAGTACATGTATTTTTGTGCATGATTTGAATATTAAACTACTAATAACCTCATGATTGGCATAATTTATTTATTTTTGCTCACTACGAGTACTTAACTAACATTTCATAAACATTTTTCGCTGGCATTTCCAAACAAGAAAATACTGATTCACAATAATTATGTTTTCATATCATTTTCCTTTTAAGAACTTCAGATATGAATGAACATGTTTGTTACTCACAATTGTACTTATTGATTAACCAATTAAAGAAGGCAATTGGAAGTACAAGTCTTCTTGCACTGTCTATGGGAAGCTCTGAGACGAGAAGAATTTCCACTGCACATATGCAGGTAACATGATGCTGGTATCATTATATGCAAGTATTTACAAGTTCATAGTCTATTGCGACCATAAAGCAGATAATGTGCATCTTACGCACTTTTATGGAATGTACTAATTTAATTAATATGTAATTGGATGTAGTAAATATATAATAAAATGTTGCCCTATAAAATCCCTACCTCTACTAATACCGTAATTGCAAAAGTAGGTTTTATTACAAAATTTTAGTGTTGTCAGTGTGTTTAGTATGTTTTTAATTAAGAATTAAGCAAAAATCTGATTTATTGCACAAAAAGAGGTGTAGCTAGCTAAAAAATTGACGCAGGCCACAATTTACCACTGAAAATTACCACCTACCCACAATTACCCCTTTTTTTACTAAAGATAAGCTTACAAGCAAAAGAAATAAAAAAGTTGGCATTTTTTATTTCAAACTGCATGCAACTGCTAGTTTCTAATAATGTTTCAAAAGTATAGTAAAATATACCCAATAGTACACATTTTAATATAACTCTTCTTTTATAAACATTTTATTTGTAAAATTTATAACGCAAAGAGGTAAATTGTACAGAATTTACATTTTAAAATTTTCCTTTCCCTTCTCGATGTCAGCAGATCCTGGTGACTTCTACTTTTGGGATTAAAATCTAGTAATGCCATTAAATGCTTAAATATCTTCTATTTAAAGCGAGGCTAACCTATGCAATTAAGTTTTCACATATCGAGAAATTCGTGAGCTAGTTTTCAATTCTACTGAAACTGATTGATTCAATGAGTTATGAGGAATATGAAGATTTAAGTAAATGAAATATTTTGTTTAACAAATGAGCTTTCTAATTGATTAATAGGGTTATATGGAGGGATTTGGGGCAACAATCTACTGTCCCCACACTTTTTGTATTTAGATTGTTTGAATTTAATATTGAGCATGAAAGATTATTATCCCCTAGAAAAATATTCTTTGCATTTGCACAGACATTTTATATCGGAGATGGTCAACATAGACGTCTTAAGACTTCTTGAGGCCCAGGGCTCCTATGTAAAGGTAGGTCATGGGCCCTTAAGTAAAAGTAGTCCTCACCTATGACCCATAAAATTAGACAGTACATAGCATATGTTGTCAAATACTCGTACAAACAATAACCCGAAACAAATGTGTATGACGTACAATCCGGCTCGACCAACTGCCGCCTTTTTACTGAATGAGAAATGATATGTGGTGGTTGGCCTATAGGTCTATACATGGACGACGACGGTCATCATATGTAGCCAGTCGGCATATCAGTCGAGATTCCCAGTTTTTCGGAGAATAAGCCAGAAATAACATTTGACTGTTGAAATTATTCGAATTATGATCTTGTTGAGGCTGAGTCAAGAACGAGACAAGGCCCCGGGCCCATGCCTTAAGACGGCTTTGCTGGTCAATCTTTTACATGCCATGCACCAGTGTGTTTTACATAGAAGAGACTGAAGAACATTTTCTACCTGTCATGTATTTTCGGATGAAAGCTGATCAAACGTTTTTTCTTTAAAATTTACTCAATTGGTAAAAGAAAAGTTAATGGAAATTTCAAGCAGGTCGCCATGAAAGTGAAAATGTTACTAAGAGGGTTAAAAAGGCTGGAATATTTCCCAATCAAATTGCTCTAAAGGGAGAGAGAGAAACGTCATAACCCAACAACAACACTTCTAATAACCCTATCTAAAGCTTGCACATTCCACCCCCCTTCTGTTTTATTGGTACTTACGTATTATCGCCAACGTTCAAGATAACTCTTCAAGTTGGCAACACCAATTTTGCATGTGTCATGGGCTTCGTTTCATGTAATGTCGCCAACAGGTTGCGATAATGTGTAAGTATCTATTTCATTTGATATCTTGCTTATATTCTGTGTAAGTCTCATTTTCTGTGGCATTTTTTTTTATGTGTAACATCTTTACTCTCGGTTGCTGTATATTTGTTGGAGTGATTTCGGGAAAAGGGACGGAAATGCGTTACAGGAAGTCGGGGGAAGCGCGCGCTGTTTGATTTGACCAATTCGCTAGCCTCGTCTCGGGGTCCAATTCTATTAACAATTAGGGTCCGGTAGACAGAAATCCCAACTCTAAAACGATGAAAGCGCAATCTTTTGGGAGGGGAGAATGGGCGTTTCTAAAGGAAATGCCAAGTACTCATGTAGTACTGGTCTTAATGATCGAAGGTAAATAGTTCCTTCATAAAAGATAAATTATATGCCTTTTTTTTTTAATTTTCTATATTTCTCGACTTTGAAATAAACGTTTTTTTCCATGCTATTATTTTTCCAAATTTCCTTTATTCCATTTTCTGATGATTATGTTCTGACAGTTGTCATGATGAAAGAAAATTGCATTACAGAATCATACAAGCCTCTTCTACAATAGTTGAGAGAGATATTCTGTTTGTTTCCAAGTGCAATCCGAGCTCGAGACAGGAAACCCCTCTCTTTCCCATTCTATTTTTGTTCTTGGAGGGTCCAGTTTACAACCAGCTTTAAGAATATTTATATGACAACTGGCCCCTCTTTTACTGCCCAACCCATGGTTCACATACATAAAAATTGGCGGACATTCTAGTTATACAAAGAAACAGCTTTTTTTACGCTGTTTCGTTTCTGTCTGAGGAACATCAGTTTTTCATTTGTTAGATCTACAATGATAATTAAATATCTTCAATGAGTACGAAATAAGGAATATTCCGAATTTTGTGCAGTAATTAATCTTATAAAAATATCAGTTTTAGTTAAGACAGAAACCTTTATACGTATATATATATTTCTATTCATTCAAAATAGTTTTCTGTGATATTTCTCAATATTAAATTGCATCAAAATCCTTTTTTAAATAGTTTAATGACAAGCTAAATTTATATAAGAATAATGGAATGAATAGTGTAATGTGATTTAAATTATTCTCTTTCCTGAAATATTTCAGAACAGTTCTTTATTTCCAATTCAGTTCAATAGTTTTATTTAAAAACGTTTTAAGACATGTAACAAAACAAAAAATCTCATATAAATTTAATAAAATACAGTGGCGTAACTACCAATGGGCTAGGTGGTGCCTCGCACCGGGGCCCTCACTCCTTGACCACCAAGCAAGTCGAACTTGCAATAATTTCTCCCATAATTGAGATATAAATATAAAAGATTGTTACATAGCTCTGGGTATTGTTAGTCAATATATTGGGGACATACGTGCGGCAGAATGCTTATTTGAAAATGGACAAACAGTCATTTTGGTGGTCGCATACATTTCTCCGAATCAAACAGTTAAAAAAAATTAAAGATTTCCTGCATTTTGCACTTTTACCGTATACCGAAGGTGGTTCTGCTCTTTTTTTAAAAAAAAACTATCACTCGCTTCCCATGATTTTGAGTGGTGATTTTTATCGTTAACTTCAGTTTGCCAGAAGCTGAGCCGCTCATAGCTTTTCTGAAAGATGAACTCAAGCTCGATATGAACACAAATCGAAATGTTTCGACAACTAACAGTGGTACTGTTATAGACGCCGTTTTTCAACGATTTTTAAATACTTTGAAATCACAAGTATATGTGTCATAATTTAGTTTTCATAAATCTATTGTCTCCGCTTTTCCCCAAATTGAACAAGAATAAATATTTTTGTTAAAAAACTGCATTACTCCTTGTGTTAATTAAATAAAATTTTCATTAAAGATATAATTATTCGATAGAAAATAATTTCCAGTGATAACCCGATTAATTTTTTTCAGGATTAAAGTCACTATTGCGTATTTACTACTATAACAAGTCAGATGTTACACATCATATGCGACTACTGTTAGACTCGTTTCTTTTTTCTTTTTTTTTTTGGAAAGTAAGTGGAAAAAGCGATTTATTTTTGACACTGGATCGTAGACTAAGGCTCCATGCTTTGAAGAAAAAACTCGTTGCCTGATGATTCTATGTATTCAGATACGCCAATGAGTAAATGGGAATTTTCCGAAGTATTCAGAAACTGATTCTGACTCTGACTTTGAAGGAAATTGCTGAGTCAAAATTGTATGTCATTCAGAAGCGACATTTATAACCTTTTTGCTAATTTTCCTCCTTCTGTGAAATGTTTAGAGTGTTGAACGCATGAAATACGCCAGAAGCATTCTAATCAGAATAAAGTTCTATTTTTAATAAAGCATTTGTTTTTAAAACAATTAGTACCGTTGTCATATTGTTAATAATCATCAACGTGATTGCATCGCTGAGAAAATGGCGTTATAAATACACGCATCCAATTTTCGTAAATCAGAACAAGAAATGACCTTTTAAATGAACTTTGCAACTGTTTGTAAATGTATTTTGACAAATCTTGACATATATTTCTCTCAACACATTCGATTGGTTCTTTTATGTGTGGACCACACATAGATGAACAAATCGTATTCCACATACGCGTCTCGCGGAGAGGAGACAAATTGTAATTATCTCATGTAATATTAACTTAAATTTTTCAACAAATCTTTGTTGAGAATACATTATTTCTAAAAGTCAGTCTAATTTCAAATCCCTCTTTAAGAAGATTAAACAGTTAAATGACGTAAAATGAAAGATTTATTCACGATTTCTAGAATAGGAATATCTTTTTTTTAATAGCTTACAAATGCATTACTCAGAATACGTGGCGTTAAATAGTCCCCTATGACCACCTACTGAAAATTTAAAATCAACTATTATTTGTCACATGGTTATAACATTCTTATAAATCTCCCCATTTTAATTCCCTTGCTTGTTTACATGGATGAAAAATGCTGTCAAAATACCAGCATTTTACCGGTTTGAAAATAGGGTAGAATTTTCGAACCTGCTTGAGAGTAGGGAAAATAGGAAGAATAGCGAGTCCATTTTGAAATTTTGGTATGGCGCATTGCGACCGAAATTCATTTATTCAAAGACGAGTAGAATCCGTACGTTGGACAACAGAAAAAATTAAAACCTTTATAAAAAAATGCTAAAAGGGAAAATTAAAGTTAAAAATAAATTAAAAAAAGGTAAACAAACATGCGATAAAAATGTAGAGATCTTAGTTATTTATATTACACTCATGTCTATAAATTAAGCATTATTCAGAGTCACGCTGAAATCGAACTCTAAAATAAATACATCATCCGTAAAATGACTACACACATCTTCAAGAATCATGCAAATTGCAGGAAGCCACCAGATGACACCAAGAGTACGTCACAATGATATATAAGGAATACATGCAAAGAAGTAAAATTGTTCGCAAGTGCTTTATAAGTAAATAACCTTATAGTTATGACACAAGAGACACATTTGGATGATTTTTTACGTGGTAGAATTATCGGCCGCCTGAAATGTGCGTGTAACTAACTGGAAGTATCCGAGGAACTTGGAATCACGCAGAATGTCATCTCCAGGCTTTGGCAACGATTCCAAGATGATGGTACTCGTAATGTGAGTAGCCGTTACAGTCCAGGTCGCCCCCGAGTTACAACGCCGAATGAGGACCGGTATTTGGCAGTTAAGCTATGGTTTCCTAGGAAAGCGGTTCCTGCTCTTCAGCGTCCATAACAATGCGGTGGATGACGTCACTAAAACGTTGCCAGTATAAATAGATTGGTGTGGTTTCCTCGAGAGCGGTGGATGGGAGCGGAACGTGAAATAGCGGCTCTGGCACGTTCGTTGCGATCGTCATAGCGGGTAGCAACAGTTCGTTGAATGTTTTTACGATAGCGGTGGCTGTTTTCAACATAGAAATGAGTTCAAATACTTTATGGACTCCTGAAGAGGATAAAATTTTAATAGATTTTGTGAGAAATAACGAAATTTTATATAACATTAGGGCATCAAGAAGCAGCCAATATTTCAGAAATTTATATGACAGAAAATTAAAATTCAATTTGCTTGTAAATTTATATACTAATAGGTATATCCCACTAAAAACTAGACTTTGTTATTTAAAATCTCTTATTTTATTGTTAATGTTATGATTCGGTCATATGTATATACATATTAATATTAAATGTCACTATTTAATAAAAAGTAACTAAAATAAATATTTATTTTATCTAAAATGAAATTGATTAAAATTTTTTTTTATATATTACTTGTTTTTCATTAAATATAATTTTCTTATATGAAACATTTTTTCCCGTCGCAAAAGAAACGATATATATTACAGGGAGATTTTTTAAAACTGATTCCTCGCAGAGCCACCTATAAATCTATCTAATAATTGCATAGCACCAAATTTGGTACAGAGACTAATGATGACATGGGATATAAGATTCCGTGAAAATAATTATATATTTCCAAACATCACCAATAACGGTTTTTATGGCTCTGTACTATGCAGAAGGCATTATGAAAAACCATAATAATAACATATACAGTGCAATGCTAATTTGTATTCCCTACATTCCCTTCCGGGTCGATGTATTCGGCCACATTCAATATACACTGATGTCCATTGTAAATGCAACACCCTAAAGGAAGCACGCACATAACGTGAAATTTACAACATGAATTAGCGGAGATGAGATATGCAAATGATTAGAATTTCAGCGCAGACACACATCACGTACGCCTGTGGCGCCACCTCAAAGCGCTATTTATGGCTTAGAGATTTCGACGATTTCAAGTTTGGCAATAGTGGTTTTTTTTTTCAAAAAACGATCAGTTATGTCTCGTAGAAAACAGCGACAAGCTTTTGATCAAGTATCCGAGTTTGACAGAGGAAGGATAGTGGCCTACCGAGATTGTGGATTATCTTTCAGGGAAATCTGTAGTCGTGTTGGACGAAACCAAACAACTGTAATGCGGATATGTGACCGTTGGATGCAGGAGGGTACGACGGACCAAAGTGTCGATCGCATCCACCTCAGTGCACCACTTCACGTGAGGAAAGGCAAATTGTGCGCATGGCAGTGACGGATCGCTCAATCACATCACGACCATAGCACAGTACATTGAGTCTGTAACGCATCATTCTGTGTCTGCGTGTACCATTTGACGCCGTTTACAGCAGAGTGGTCTGTTTGCTAGACGTCCATTGCTTGGTCTACCCTCGACACAGAACCACAGACGTCTCCGCCGCCAATGGTGCGACGAAATAAGGATGTGGGCGGCAAAATGGAATGGAGTTGTCTTTATTGACGAGTCACGCATCTGTCTGCAACACCACGATGGTCGGATTTGAGTCTGGAGACACCGTGGAGAGAGGAAGCTGAACAGATACGTTATACACCGCCACACTGGTCCTGCACCGGGTATTATGGTATGGGGCGGTATTGGATATCACTCTCGCACTCCTCTAGTACGCATTGCCGGTATTTTAATCAGCCAGCGCTACATCTCCGAGGTGTTGGAGCCAGTTGTCCTTCCTTACCTTCAGGGCTTGGCCACAGCCATATTTCAACAGGATAATGCGTGACAACACATGGCACACATTGTCCAACGGCTCTTCTTGAATCACCAGATTGAATTGCTTCCCTGGCTGGCTCGCGCTCCGGATCTTTCGCCGAAAGAAAACATGTGGTCCATGGTTGCTCAACGATTGACCCAGATTACACCCCCAGCAGCCACACCAGATCCACTTTGGCAACGTGTGGAAGCTGCTTCGTCTGCTGTATCCCAAGAACACATCCAAAGTTTCTTTGAATCAATGCCGAGTCGTGTGGCAGCGGTGATCTCCAACAATGGCGGCTACTCTGGCTACTGATTCTGGCAGGAACCACACTTCACAGAAGTCTATAAATTTAATCATTTGATACTTGGTCAACATGTTATCTACAAAAGAAATTTTGATGTTCTATCTCTTGTCTTTCTTGGTGTTGCATTTACGGTGGCCAGCAGTGTATATAATCGCTGTTCTCTCTCTCACACACATAGACTTAACTACACCTTGCATTCCTTGCACAACTATTCCTACGGCTGTACATAAGGAATATTGCACACCGTCTGTGTCAATTCTAATTGATACTGCATCTCTTTAATTCCTAAATGTATTCTCTTTTACTTAATTTATTTATCTTTTACTTTTATTCTTAAATTCTATCATTTTTGTAACTTGACTTGCACGAGCTCTTAGCTACTCAATGATTATTTGAGCTTTTTACCTAAACTTAAATACAAAAATAGCTGACTTCTTTGATCAGCCAATCACAGAAGCTCCATTCGATACCAACTCATTTTAACTTTTTTCACCTAAATAAATTCTCTCTTAAAATTGGCCCCTTTTGCTGTAATTGGATTGGTTAGGCATCGCACTGCCCAATCCCATCACAAAAACTTTTCTGGGTCAAGATTTTTTCATCAATTTTTATTTTTATTTTATGTTTGTAATTATTATGCTTGTAACTCACGCGCCAAGAGTTATATTTAAAATTTAAATATTATTTTTAAAGCAATTTGAAGGTTTTTTAATGTCATCTAAAATGTCATGAAAAAAGATAATGACGCGGAAGAACGAAGTGCTCGCACCACACCAAAATACAAACCGCTATCTGTGGTAAGGGTACCAACAATGTTTCTCTGTAATCCATTGAGAATTACAGTTCTAACATCACTTTCGACACAGATTTACATTATCTGACCGAGCGAGTTGTCAGATTCTCTGTTTCTTCGAACTTCTTAATCATTCCTTTCAACGCATCGAGCAATAAAGCCTCCTTATTTAGCTACTGTCTGCTTCTTAGCTCACGAGGAGCTGTGAACGGTTAAGTTTATACAGCTTTACCAATTCTGCGCGTTCTGGTTATGCGAACTGTATATTCACTTGAACTAGCTCACTTCTACTGAGAATACTATTCATCGAAGCTGTCTACATGCTTTTACTGGTTACTGGTTATAGCTCAAGTTACTGGCATGATTGTAGCATATAAAAGCAAAATTTTAGATTTTGCTTCCATACAAGTGTTATAGGCTGATTCTCGTTTTGATAAGCTACAACAATGCTACGAATACACCTATCGGTAACTTTCTGAACTATTTTCCTCATGAAACCTTACTACCCATTAGTCTCCGTACGGAGTTTGATGTCATTTCATTTATCAGATCGAATTGCAGGTGGCTCTGAATAGAGTCCTTAAAAAAATCATCCTGTATATAAAAATTGCGCAAATACTTTAACTCTCACGTTTTGATTGAACAAAATATTTATAACACATGTACATAATAAACTCATTACAAAAATACGGAGAGAAACATGCATAAAAAAACAAGAACATTTAAATACTTCGACACGAACAAGATTTGAAATTGAGTCTAGGACGGTACTCCATTTGTAGTAACTAAAAATGCGT